>CALSBZ010041590.1:18580-30955 GCA_943591055.1 Gobionotothen gibberifrons
ACACACACACACACACACACACACACACACACACACACACACACACACACACACACACACACACACACACACACACACACACACACACCTCCCTACTCCTGCATTAAGGCCTTGGAAGCTGGCCCACAGCTTTCTTACCCATGAAGTCACACACACCTATCTGATGCAGTCACTGGGCTGACACGGTGCACACCTCAACATTACACTTATTTTACTGAATACTTATAATACCTCTCCAGCTGAGAGTTTGCACTCCTTCCTTTTGGTCCGATCAGGACTTGAACTCATGACCCTTCGGTCCCCGAGCCAGGTCCCTAGACTGAGCTGCTGTCGCCACAATTTATAAACTTTAAAAAAACAAAGTGAATAAGTAAATGGTAAACTCTACGGACGTTTCCTCTGCCTCTTGCTGGTCCTGTTCACATTGTGTTTGTGTGTGTATGTGTGAGCTTGTATGTGCTTAATGATTCCACTGTGCTGTTCCTCCTCAGCTAAATAAAGGCAGATAGGTCCTGAAACACACACACACACACACACACACACACAGACACACACACACACACACACACACACACACACATATACACACACTCAGTGCGCCGGAGGTTTTTGCATATTTTCTTCCAGAACTCTTGGTGTTTTCTTCAAATGTCACCCCCCCCCGTTATCCTACTTCCATTCTCTATCTATTCTATCTCTTCATCCCCCTAACCTCCTTTCCTACTTGCTGCCTCCCCCAGCTCTTCTCTCCTGGTCATCCTCCCTTCCTCCCCTTACCTCGCTCGTTTTCCCCTTCCTCACTTTAATCTGTTACCTTCACACACATAGAATAAAATAGAATAGATTGGGAGGGAGGGATGAACCCCTCTTTAATGGTCTCACATGCAGAGCACACAGTGAAATGTGTTCTC
Source organism: Gobionotothen gibberifrons (assembly GCA_943591055.1). Classification (NCBI taxonomy): domain Eukaryota; kingdom Metazoa; phylum Chordata; class Actinopteri; order Perciformes; family Nototheniidae; genus Gobionotothen; species Gobionotothen gibberifrons. The sequence goes on from CALSBZ010041590.1 coordinate 19,492, forward strand.
TGCTTTAACCCATCCTAGTACCAGGAGCAGTGGGCAGCTATTGTACAGTGCCCGGGGAGCAATGGGAGTGGGGAGTGGGGGGGGGGGAAGGGGGGGTGTCCGGTGCCTTGCTCAAGGGCACCACGGCAGGGCAGGAGGTGAACTGGGACCTCTCCAAGTAGCAGTCCACACTCCATATTTAGGTCTGTTCGGGGACTTGAACCGGCGACCCTACGGCTCTCAGTCCCCAGTCCACCTACTGACTGAGCCACTGCTCTCTGTCTGTACTTTTTAATCTTTCTAGTAAATGGAAAAATAAGTAAAGCTTGTATGGGACAGTGGGGGAAACAAACATCTGAGTGTGTGATGCAGTATCCTATGTTATATTCCATATATAGATAAAAACAATTTAAATAACTCAAAAACTGTGATGTCAACGTTGAGGAAAAGCAATGGAGGGAGATGGAAGTGAATTGTGAAAAAGACGAGAACAGATTAACTGGAGGAAGAGAGAGATGAAGAGATCAGAGTGCGGGGAGGGAGAGAGGAGAATCATTGTGTTCAGTAAGGCATAGCGAGCATTAAACACACAGAGAGAGACTGGATTTAAAAAAAAGACTTTAATTAAATATTTTGCATATTTATAAACAGGTCAATAAAGAGCTACTTTGTTTAGGTTTTAAAATCAAATGTATCCAGGAAAAGCTGGTGCAAAATGCCATTCATCATCAACATAACAAAAATGTCCCTATGACAACAACGCTGTTTAACATATCCAAATCTTCAACTTGATGTCAAATCAGACATCACAGATCCAGACTCACCTCGCTTCCTTTCCTTCTCTTTTACTGTTTTTACAGTTTCCATAAATGTCCGTTTGTCTTAGCCTAAGGGGAGGCTTAGAACTGCCACTTTTCCTTGTTGTCTTTGTCTTTGACTCTCCAGTTCTCATTCAAAGTTACACCAAAGAGACCAACACAAGGTTTGAAGAAAGGAGAACCCTGTTAGTCTTTCACAGTCTTGCAAAACAGTCACTCAGTCCACTTCTGTGGATATCTTCCAGAGTTTGTGTGAAAAAGCCTTTTAGTGTGTTCTGTGTAGACTCAGTTTTTCCGGGTTAGTGACCATGAGCAGGGGCCACTCAGTTCTCCTGGCCCTTAGAGAGAGAAACACAGACAAACCAAACCCATCACTGATGATAGCTGTCATCAGAGGTGAAACAGCTTTGGAACTTTCAGAGAGGGCATTCAAATACTTAATAGCTTGGTGTTAAATATTTGTTTCGGTGGGCAACACATTTCTGTCTTTCAGTATGGAAACTAAACAGTCAACTTAGTATTGTCTTTATCAGAGTTGGGTGTAACGCGTTACAAAGTTACGCGTTACTGTAATAATATTACTTTTGTCGGTAACGGAGTAGTGTAACGCGCTACTTTTATCATTCAGTAATCACACTACAGTTACTAACATTGCCCCGACACGCGTTACTTCGCTACTTTTATAAAATCAGTCATAATCACACTGACAGACAAGAGGAGTTTCCGCCGCAGGTTTATATGTACGTAAGCGTCAGCGATAACTTTGGAGGGGTGGAGGTATGCCTATTATTTTGAGTTGGTCCGAAGAATAGACAGGAATGTGACGGTGAGGTGCAAACTGTGTCCAGGCCAGAAGCTGTTATCCACTGCTGTAAACACCACGTCAAACCTCAACACCTGCAAAGAACACATGCTAAGGTGAAGCTAATAGCTAAGGTTTATACGGTTAGTTTTATACAGGCTATTTATTTGTAGTATTTGTTTATTTTGCCAGTGTCACATCACATTGATATGGCCCAATTTTTCTCTTGAAATGCTCTTTACGTTTCACAGACTGTTAGCTTGTTGTGGTGGGCTGGTAGCCTACTTTATTAAAGAGCATATCAAAAGAAAGACTTGTGTTATGTCTTCCTTATTGCAATAGTAATTGGGGGTGCAAGTAGAGTCTTGCAGAGGCAAAACTGTGGCGCGCTTACACTGTAGGTGAGCCGCAGTCTGCGTGATCTGCCTGTAGGGAGGGGCCGGCCGGCCCTGCGAGTAAAGTAACGAATAAAGTAACAAGTTACTTTATGTAGAGAGTAACGAAGTAGTGTAATATATTACTTTTTTTTTTAAAGTAATATGTAATATATTACTTTTTTTTAGTAACGACCCCATCTCTGGTCTTTATTTAGAGATCAAACTTTCACATGCAGTGAGTCACAAGTTTAATGCCCTGACGAAGTGTATCAATGGGGCCAGTCATCCAGGAAGTATGTAGTGTTATTTCAACTGCAGCGTGATTAGAACAGAAGGGTGTAGCGCAAGGATCCTTGTGGTATTCCTTAGGTCTTGCTAACCTTCCTCAACAAATATTGCCAATGTACTTAGAAAATGATTTCCAAGCAGACCGAACTAGGTGTAATGTCATTTTTAGAGAGACAACGAAAGATACAGTAGCAAGAGCACGAAGACCATGGGTGAGGGATGAAGGTAAAGTCAGAGATACACAAAGAGCATGGTAATGATGGGCAGAGACAGATGGGAAAGAACATGGCGCAGAGAGGGTGAGATGATAAGAGGAGAGATGAGAGATGACGGGCAGAGAGACAGAGGAGAGGAGACAGCGGGGGGGTGGAGCTTCGTGGCCCTGCTGTGAACCTGCGGTCTGAAGCTTAATGCGAACACCTACTCATGCTCCCTCAGCTAATAACTCTACATATTACCCTTTCTCCATAACTGTCTGCACTATATGTGCAGTGCAGTTTGATAAAAAGGACATTTTAATATTGTTGGATTGTATTTCCATAGAAAAAAAGCCAAATAAAAACATTATTCATATCATGAGTCTATAACAGGCCAGGTCAAAAACATACGTGGAGTTAATTCAGATTGATGTATATTTCATGAGTCAAGTCGTAGGGTCGTGTCTAAGATAAGATAAGAAGTACTTTATTGATCCCAATTTGGGAAATGTTTAGGTTGCAGCAGCATAAAAAGACAAGGCATGACTAGAAATAAACAACCACAAATGTAAACATCTCAAATAGAAATAAAATAGCATTAAAAAAGTTAAAAATACATAAATAAACACACTGTCATTCAGATCGATTAGTACTTCTGTTTCTTTTGAGAGGGGGCATACTGATGACATTTGTCACAATACCAGCTTCCTTTGGGGGCAACTGTTATACCAACACATTCAAAATGAAACCAGTTAGTTTCACAATTTGTGTTATCACATCCTATCATGGGAAGCTTTTCCTCTCCACGTCAAAGGCACCACTTGGGTTTCAGTGGTTGGGTATCGGTTGGCTGAGTCAGAGTGGCACATAGAGCAGGGTCTGGTATCAGGCAGAGAGGCCTTTTTGGTGCAGTAATGGAGACTGGTGTAGTTGCACTGGAAATTCTGGTGAAGAATTGCCCACTCAACTCGAGGAGAATGATCTTCTGAAAGAATTCATGAGCTTTGGGGTATACCTTCTCCCAAAAGTCAATATCTGGGGTTATGCGTTCAAGATGAATCTTTCCATTCACCCACAGAACAAAGTCAGCATATTCAACATCACATGAGGTGATGAGGGTCTGCACTTGATAAAAATAGGCATGGGTCTTCTTCAGCCTGTCCTGTCCATCACGTGATTCCAGGCATGTATGGTCTGACGGTGCAGCAACACGGGGCATTTCATTTCCAAAACACCTACACCACAGCACTTGCAGGACACAACACCATCTGGAGTAGCACCTAAATATGGAAATGTTGGCGATAACACGAGCCCAGAGTCCTGGCAAATGAAACCGTCATGTTGGTTCACAATTACAATGTAATCTTCACGTGCTGATTTCTCTGGATTACATCCCCATTCAGTAGCTGCACTTTTAAATGTTGTGTCTTCCGAGTAACAAATAGCTTTAATCAAGCTAAGCGATGGTTTAGTTGCACTTGTTGAACATGCTGCCTTCATTTTTGTGGCCTTCTCAATGACATCCGCCTCCGGCTTGGTGATGGCTACATTGATCCCTTGGCAATGTTCTCTAAGGGCTTTATGGTCCATTTCTTGGTAGTTCTCAGTTTTCAAACTAGAAAGCGGCTTCGGAAATGTTGACAAAGTCACTTTTGGGACAAAATCGGCATTGTGTGGAGCTGAGATATATTGCACACTTCCTTCTAGTAGATTTCAGTGAAGCCAGGAAAGACTGTTGCTCAGCATCTGTCACTTTTGGAATCTCCCTCGAGAGACGTAAAAGTGGTGTTGTTGTTGTTGTTGTTGTTGTTAAATTAGCTGCATTGCCAAGGCTGTCAATCGCTTGGCTTAAACGATTCCTTCGGGTTTTAGCCGAAGTAAAGTCAATGTCAGCAACAGAGGAAGGTGTTACATCCTTCACTGATCCAGGTAGAAGCCAATACGCCTTTTCCTGGGTAACTGTCTTGGCATCACGTATCCGTATAGATGTTTCTATGTAGAAAAGGAGCGACCCCAAACCAGCCTTGCAGTTGCAGTTAGCTGTGATGACTGCCCCATCCTTCTTCATCAGTACCCACGGACATGTTGGCGGCAGCCCAATACTCTGAGAATGCTATACCTGAAAAATAAAATACAAAAATATTATTGGATTGTTGTCTATTTAGAACCACCAATATTTTGGTCCAACTTTACTTTCAAATACTGATTGTTTACACAACCAGTGGGTGGTCAGCTCTTGTCATGTTCCTATGCTAGGTAGCCCATAACAGAAGCTGACAACCAAGAATAGGTTCACAACTTTTGTAATTTAAATATATTGCAATATATAATAAAGCTTTACTTATAAAGCCCTTTTCATAAAGCATGTGTATTTCAAAGTGCTTTACAAAATGGCACACATCACAAGTTAAAAATAAACCACAAGACTAAGTTAATTGATGCAACAATATAAAACCCTATAAAATAAATTAAACATATAGATATAGGTACAACAAAATAAAAGCTGGTGTTTAAAAATGTCCACTGAGTTGGCCTCTGATATTTCTTGGTAGTTTGAGAGTGTAGTGGATAAAAGCAGCCTGACCCGAGGACTTCCGGTGGCGCCATGAGGCAGGAGACAGGGTGAAAACAAGCTCTTTAAAACAATATTTAAGAAAGTAACTTAACCTAAGACAAAACGTGACGGATACAAGTCATTTTTAAAAGGATGGATAAAAAACTGAAACCTGGCAAGAAAAATATTGCGAGTGACCGACACACCGACACAACGAGGACGGAGATGAAGCGTGTGAGCGGAGAGGAGGACTCGGTGATACTGGCGGAGATACGCAAGCTGAGAAACGAACACACAGAAGCGGCTAACGACACGAAAGAGGCTCTGACACAACTAGACAATGTCCTTAAAGACATGGTGGAAAGAACAGCCTTGTTAGAGCAGCGAATGGTGAAGACTGAAGAGAGGCTAGGGGACATGGAAGACAGGACGGCGCGGCTGGAACGATCGGTTGCCTTCCTGCTTCACCAAGAGGCAAAGTTAGCTGCCAAGTGTGACGATTTGGAATCAAGGTCGAGACGCAACAATGTGCGGATACATTGCATACCCGAGGGCTCTGAGAAAAATGACACAATAGGGTTTATATGTGGCTTTATTCGTTCTTCACTGCAAATCCCGGCGGAGGTGGATCGCATCGAAAGAGCGCACCGCTCGCTGCTCGCCAAACCGAAGGAAAACACGGCTCCTCCGAGGGCGATAATTGTTCGCTTTCTAGACTACAGGGTGAAAGAGCAGGTCATACAGCAGGCATGGAAACAAAAGACCACATATGAGGGACGGACCATCTACTTCAATCAAGATTACACGAATGAGGTTCAGAAAAAGAGAAAGCAGGTGCGGGACGTAATAAAAAAGTTAAAGGACAAGAACGTCAAGGCACAGTCCCCATATCCTGCACAGCTAAAAGTGTTTCTGGCATCAGGGACTAAGATATTCACTACATTAACGGAGGCTGCGCCTATGCTGAGGGACATGGGGATCCATGTGCAGGAGGAGGAGAGGGATGAACTACAGAGGCTGAGAAGGCAAAGCAGTTGGACAATGGTGACAGAAGGAGAAGAGGAGTCAGCCTCACACCGCAGGGCCAGACCCACAGGGCCAGACCCACAGGGCCAGACCCACAGGCCGTCACAGAATAAACTCACGGTCATGATCACTATGGTAGGGACGAGAAAAAGGACTAGAACAAATATATAGAAAACCAGGAGAAGGTCCTGAAACATAGTGAGACAATTAGAGATATGCCTAACATAATGTACGTATAACACAAGCAGAGCTTTTTAGAGTAATATACTACCTGTGCAAACTACTGAACATGTTGGTAATATAGAGCAAATTCACAACTCACAAGTAAGTAGCAACTTTACATAACAGCTGGAAGTTGCAAGTGCACATAGTGCTATTTCCCCAGGGAGAATTCGCCACACCTCTCTGGTTAGGGGACTTTTGGGGAGTCATGTTGTTTTGTCATTGTTTATGTGTTCTGATGGAGATGTTTATTGTTTACCTTTTTCGCTGTGTGTCATTTTGCACAGTTGTTTTGATTTACATGAGGTGCAAAATTGAGGGGTTTGAACATAAATCAATATGAGTAGGTTTAATATTGTATCCTATAATGTCCACGGTTTGAATCACCCCATTAAAAGGAAAAAGATAATGAGCCAACTGAAGAAACTAAAATGTTCAATTGCGTTGCTTCAAGAAACCCATCTTGTCGAGGTTGAAAGCCAAAAGCTAAAAAGAGAGTGGGTAAACCAAGTATTTCATGCTTCATATGGCAAGAGAAGGGGCGTGGCCATACTAATTAATAGGTCTTTGCCATTTTCAGCAGAGAAAGTGATAAAAGATAACATGGGAAGATTTGTAATGGTAATTGGCTCTATTGGAGACATGGCTATTTCCATACTGAACGTGTACGCCCCAAATGAAGAGAACGAGGATTTATTTTTAAACATAGCTAAGATTATTACTACTAATGGAAAAGGCATGATAATAGTTGGAGGGGATTTTAATACTGTACAGAGCGGCAAATTAGACAGGTTGCCACCAGAACAAGGACCAACTTCCAAAAAATCTAAGGTGTTGAACAATGTTGTTAAGGAGCTGGGTCTCATAGATCCATGGAGAAACAACAACCCCAGAGGGAAGGATTTTACTTTCTATTCTAACCCACATGGTAGCTATTCAAGGATAGACTTTTTTTGTGTGTCACAACAACATATACACAAAGTCTTGAATTGTGACATAGAGACTATAACCATAAGTGACCATGCTCCTATAACATTGACTATAGACATGGGAAGAGAATCTTTTTTTAAATATTGGCGGCTTAATGTGTCAATTCTATCGGACCAGAAAGTGGTGAAGGAGATAAAACAACATCTAATGGAATACTTTCAAATTAATGATAATGGAGAGGTATCACCATCAACTTTATGGGAGGCTGGAAAAGCAGTTATTAGAGGGAAAATAATTGAAATAACATCTAGGCTGAAAAAGGCTCGTCTGGAACAGCAAAAAGGTTTGGAGAGTAAAATTAGAGAATTGGAGGAAGAACATAAAAGAACATCCAACAATAGCACCTTACTTGAACTAAAAGAAACAGATGTAAATTGGATGAACTTCTGACATACAAAGCAGAAGGAGCTCTACGTTTTACAAAACAGAGATACTATGAAATGGGCAACAGAGCAAGTCGCCTTCTCGCATTCCAACTCAGAAAGGCCCAGACAAATAGGATAATTTCTAAAATAAGACACCCTAACTCTAAACAAATGTTGGCAAACCCATCAGAGATAGCAGGAGCATTTGCAGATTATTATGAAAAGCTATATGATGACTCAGACTCTAAGTTTACAGAATCCAAAACAAAACAATTTCTTCATAGATTACATTTACCATCATTAACAAAGAAGGAGGCATCTAAAATGATACAGCCAATCTCATTGCAGGAAATATCTGACACTATAAAAACTTTGAAAAGTAACAAATCCCCTGGTACAGACGGGTTTCCAGGTGAATTTTATAAATGTCTAAAAGAAGAGATTACACCAATATTATTTAAAGTTTTTAATTATGCTCTATCTTCAGGTAATCCACCGAAAACTTGGTCTGAAGCCATTATATCTGTCCTACATAAGGAGGGCAAAGATCCGACTTCATGTGAGGGATATAGGCCAATTAGCTTGCTTTGTAACGATCTAAAAATATTGACGAACATATTGGCTCGGAGAATGCAAAGATGTATTACCAAACTTATCAAACCGGATCAAACAGGTTTTATCCCATGTAGGCAAGGGGCTAATAATATTAGGAGAACATTAAATCTCATATCATGTTCTAAAAACAATCCTCAGCCAACCATGTTACTAAGCTTAGATGCACAAAAAGCTTTTGATCGGGTCAAGTGGAGCTTTTTATACAACACACTGGATGCTTTTGGGTTTCAATCGACCTTCATAGATTGGATACAAATTGTAAAATCACGTATTAGAGTAAATGGTTGTTGCTCAGATTTTTTTAAACTTAAAAGAGGGGTTAGGCAAGGAGACTGTTTAAGTCCGTTACTATTTGCCGCAAGTATCGAACCGTTGGCCGAATTAATTAGACAAAATAAAGACATAAAAGGAATAAGAGACAAGGGAGGAGAAGAACACAACATTTCATTATTCGCGGACGATATATTAACATATATAAGTGAGCCTTCCTCATCTATTCCAGCTTTGTTGAACAATCTTAATGAATATGGGGAGATATCAGGTTATTTGACCAATGAAGCAAAATCTGTAGCTATGATGATCTCAGGTGACCGTCCAGCAGGGTTGGAGGGTCAGGTTACAGGTGACTTGACTCAAGTCAGACTCGAGTCGCATATTTTGTGACTTGAGACTTGCTTGACTAACATTGATAAAAGACTTGACTTGACTTTGACTTGGTATTCATGACTTGAGACTTGACTTAAGCCTGAGACAGATGACTTGAAAGGACTTGACTGTTTAAAATTAAATATTTGCGTTTGTTTTTGTAGTGAGATATTACGTTTAGTTTTTTCGAAAAACGTGATTATAGCGCCGTGCGCGCAAACCTGGCAACCCACTAGAAGGTAGGAGTCTCAGTTAACATGGCAGCGGCTAGCTTTACTCCAAAAATAGTTAAGTTTGGATTCAAGGATTATTTTGTCGATGACGGTAATAAGAAGAGAACAGCGGCATGCAGGGTCTGCAGCATAAAGATCAGTGACAGGACCACCACAACATCCAACTTCATTCGTCACTACAAAAAAACCCACAGAGAAAGGTGCGTGCATGTGTTGTGTTAGCTAGAAATCTAACGTTAAGTTTAAGCTACGTTAGACTTGGTTTCAAATCGATTAAGCATTGCAAAGAGAAGACAAAACGGTAAATTAACACTAGAACCGCCAAGGGATTCATTTGGACTAACCCTGATACTGACGGGCTGTCAGGAGAGGGAGAGAGAGAGGAAAAGAGATGCCTCGTTTATTTCCCCTGTGTTATTATCAGAAGTTACTGTAAACTTTTGAATAATGTAGTTCATCTACTTTTAGTAGTTTGTTTAAATGTTTTAATTCTGTTGTTTTTGTTTGTAGAAGTGCATCATTCCTTGATTTATTGTAAAATGAATCTGAACTTGTTGATCTGTTATGATGATAAACTGAAGCAATTTCTAAATTAACCCAATTAACTGAGTTTTAAATCGTCCTACTTAGTTTATAAGGAAATTATGAAGAGGAACAAATTAAATGATTTGAAAATGATATCTATGTAGGTGCTGACGCTGTTGGCGGTTCTAGTGTTAACAGAACATTTAATTAAATATGTGTAATGGCAAATGCCATATATGATTTTCTTACCTGGAATTCTGCCTTTTTGAACAGACTTTTTGATTGAGTCCTAGCTATATTGTCTGCAGTTCTAGGGTTAATATTAATCTAATATGATTGTCATCGGTCTAAATTAGATTTCAAATGATTAACTGTGTATGTAATGAAGATCATAGTGTGGGTTGAATCCATCCACTGTCTTTTAACTGATGCGGAAATGCGGAAACTGGGCTTATTCATCAGAATTTCGTATGACTTGACTTGACTTGCTTGACCTGAGCAATGACTTGACTTGACTTGCTTGACTCTCACCACAGTGACTTGGGACTTGCTTGATACTTGTACGTCAAGACTTGAGACTTGCTCATGACTTGCACATGTAGGACTTACTCCCACCTCTGAGAAGGGAGGGTTGCATCTACCTAATTTAAAATATTACTATTGGGCAGCACAAATTAGAGCAATAATTATGTGGATAACTGAAGACACGGAAACAATTTGGGTTGATATGGAACAAAAATCATGTAATAATGTACCTGTGGGAGCACTTCCATTTTTGACAGAAAAGGCACAGAAAGGGTTGGGGACCTGCAATGAGTGGATCAGGGCTACGATGAAGATATGGTCAGAGGTACGAAAGGAATTAAAGCTGTCAAACTCTATTAGCAGGGCCACTAAAATAGCTACAAACCCAGACTTTTTACCATCTATTATGGACTCAGGATTTAAAACATGGGGAGATAAGGGGTTAATATATATTACACAATTCTTTACTGGACAAAACATTAAATCATTTGAACAACTGAAACAGGAATTTAACCTACCATGTGACTTTTATAGATTCCTGCAACTGAGACATTACCTCCAGAAGCATAAGGAATGGGGAAACATTCGCAAAGCCCCATCTAAACTAGAGGAACTGTTAATGACATATACAGGGGACGAGACAAAAAAGGGGGCAATATCAAAACTTTACAAGGTACTACATTATGAATGTAACAGCAACAATAAGGATGTCAAAGAAAAATGGGAGTTGGAAGCGAATATTATAATATGCGACGAGGATTGGGAAGAATCATTCAAGGTGGGACATACAATAACAAACTGTCCAGCATGGAGGGAATTTGATTGAAAGGTGAAAATGAGATATTTTAACACCCCATCTATCACTTCAAAATATAGCAATACCTCTCATTTGTGCTGGAGGGGCTGTGGACGGGTGGGAGACTTCACACATATATTTTGGGACTATCCAACCATTCAGGGTTTCTGGAAGGATGTTCAAAAAGAGATTAAATGGGTGCTGGGCATTACCTTTACTTTGGACCTAGCACTTTATATACTGGGTATACTGCCCAGTGATATGGACAGAAATGAAACTAAGAATTCTTCTTCTAATTGCGGAAAAAATGATAACGGTCTCGTGGCTGAACCCGCAGCCCCCCGATATAGTCCACTGGAGAAACAGGGTAAAAAATGTATATTTAATGGAGAAAATCACAGCAAGACTACAGCTGAAAACTGACAAATTCGAAGAAAAATGGTCCCCATTAATACAAGCAACACCAGGGGCCGTATTCACAAAGCATTTTATCTTACCGCTAGGAGT
>CALSBZ010041592.1:0-26541 GCA_943591055.1 Gobionotothen gibberifrons
AGACACTACATACTGATACACATCTGAACATCAGCAGGAGAGGACTCTTTAAAGTACAGACACTACATACTGATACACATCTGAACATCAGCAGGAGAGGACTCTTTAAGGAAGCATCAGCATCAGGAAACGAAAAAATAAATAAAAATAAAACTATATGATGGTGTTGGAGGTCAAGAGGTAACACACTCAATCCTCTGCAGAAAGTAGAGGGACACTGATCGTCTCTGACCAAACTAAATATTCCAATGGCATGTCCCATCAACCCCAAGGCACTATGGGAAATTACATTACAGTTCAGGAAGCCAGGCAGGAGCAACCATCTAACGTCAGCCATATGTAGACTTCTAAATCAGTGAATGTACGAGTGCATGTGAGTGTCATAGGAGCACAGTATATAGACAATATTATATGTTCACACCACCAAGTTTCAATCACCTTTCAGATGTATGTGTTTGTATCCTCTGTGTGTTTACTCAGCTCAGTCTCTCACCTCCAGCTAATTCTCACACTCCGCTGATGAATTCCATATTGCAGCACATCGGGCTATAAATCGCATAAGCCGGAGAATATACACTAAAGTAGGTAACATGGTTTTCATGCTCGCTCAGCAACTTGGGAAGAAAATAACAAGAAAAACAGACATTTGACTATCCAGGGAGACACACATGTGAATCATTTTCTTCTTTTACATGTTACTAATTAGGGCTTCATATTGCTAATGTTGCGCTAATGAAGGCACTAGCTCCAAAAGTCACAAAAAGACAGATATTTGAATATCGGTAATGTCATTTTCATAAAACTCAGTGTTATAACAAAATGGCTAGAGAATCACTACCATATTTCTAAGGCCCTGCCTGTAATAGACAAACAAATCTACACAGCTAATCAGGGCTATAGCTTCATATAGCTAATGTTGCGCTATAATGGAGGCACTAGCTCCAAAAGTCACTAAAAGCCAGATATTTGAATATTGGTAATGTCATTTTCATAAAATTCAGTGTTATAACAAGATGGTCAGATAATTACTACTAGATTTCTAAGGCCCTGCCTGTAATAAACACACAAATCTACACGGATAGCATCTCTACCTGCTATATTTTCGCAATGTAACGGCACATTTGATTTATAGAAAGACAGGATTGAATTGAATAAAACTCTGATGGCCACTTCCTTTCACCCACAGCTGACCTGACTTTTTTTTCCCACCCCTTCAAGCAGCTTCCTCCCCCCCCTCTCTCTTTGTAAACCTCTGAACGCGGCAGGCATCACAAGTGTCGCCGCCGTTATCCCGTCTCCCTGGCTCTGCTGCTGAGCTGTTTGTTTAGGAATCTGGGCCCGAAAATTGTATTCCATCGACCGTGCTCGCTATCAACACACAATTATCTGGGTTAATCATGTGGAACTGTGGCAAATTCACCTGGGGCTCAGGAACTAATGACATTCGCGTCTGGCCCTGCTTTAGTGAAATGGCCCCAGCACCTGCAGCAGGAACACGGAGATTGCCAAAGAAAATTTGGTCTCATTTCGTCGTCCCCCCTTCCATGCAACCCCTCCCCTCACCAACATCCTCCCTTCCTAACCACCTCTGCCCTTCCCCCTTTCCAATCTCTCCGTCTCTCTTCCCATTTTCCATCCCACTTCGCCCCGGATTTGTATATCTTTCAGGTTTCTTCCATCTCTTTTTTTGTTTCTCTCACACCTTCTCGTCCTGGCGAAAGAGGGACACCCACGAGTCGCTCGTCAATCTTCACGTGTATTATCACTATATTTTCAGCTTCGCTACCTGTGTAACACCTGAGAAATAGACGTCAGGAAGTGAGGAGGTGACACCGAAGATGATATCTCACGAAGAATTTGTGACGTTGGTTCCGGACAGAGAGAGACTTGTGTTCTCGCTGTATAATTAAGAAAGTGATTGAGTGCAGTCAGCGGGGTGTTGATGCTCTTTCTCCATCACACTTTCTCTCCTCTTGCTCTCTTTGTCTTTCTTTCTATCACACATACTCAATCATACACACCACAGAGTCATTTCCAGCAACTTAGAGGGAGTAGAGGAACTCAATGTTCATAATTATACATCAATACAAACATATGTTTCCCAATCACAGATGCCATCCATGTGTGAAATGGGTGTCACACCGTTGGAGGTCTCATTATTTGTGAAGTGTGTGTCTCTACACTTTGGTTGCCACCCACACCGGTCACAGTGACTATGTAATATGCGTCCTCTGCTCATAATCTAAAGCTTTTGCATGCTGAGCGTACAGCACATCCTATTTCCAACAATCCTCATTCAACACGAGGTGCGAAAAAAATCCTTCTTCCTCTGGGAACGCGTGGGTCAGCGTGGATGGAGTTATCATTTCCACTGGACAGCATGAGCATGAGCTGTTCATTGGGGTTTCTTTCACACCCTGCATGCTCTTCTGTTGTCTTTTTGTGACAAATAAAATTGCAATTGTTGCAGTGTTATCACACAAAACTCGCCTCACTGCCCACAACAGTCACACTTTGAAGTGTAGCCTGACTCAAAGGAAGTGGAATCCCAAACTCTCCCCCTCTGTGACTCTCTTTCTTCCTGTCCACCATTGCCATTTTCAAGGAGACACTGGGAAATTAAACCTTGGCTTTCGAAGGAAGTTCAACCTTTCTCTTAAAACTCCAAGTCAAAGTAGAGGCATTTTGCTTGAATGACATGTTGGTGTCAAACAGTGAGGGTTGGTGTTAATAATTAAGGTTTTGGTAAGATAAGATGTACTTTATTAATCCCAATTAGGTTAGGTTCGAGGGGGTTGAGGTATGGGAGGAGGGAAGGTTTTAAGGTTAGTGGGGGGGTCCGTGTCAAATGAAGAGGAGGGTGATGATTAATGGGCTGAGGAGGGAGTGATAGAGGAGGAAGAGAGGGGATAGTGGTGGTACCTGAAGGGAAGGTAAGGGTGTTGGGAAGGCTACAGGGGGTGGGACGGAATAACCGAGGGGGTTCAGGTCGCTGCGGCAGTGGTGGAAAAGAAAGAGGGTTAGTAATGTCCAAAGGAGGGGTAGGAGGGTGGGGGTCTGAAGGGTTTAACAGGGAGTGTAAGGTAGCAATAGATGAAGAGGTGAATTTCTTATTATAACGTTGACGGGCCCACTTAAGGGCCCTGCTAAAGGGACCTAGGTTAAGACTGAGGTCCTGGAGGATGTTAGTGTAATGTTGTAGGAGGATGTCCAGGTTACAGTTCATCCATTGTTTTATGTTTTCTTTCACCAACCAGATTCAATACTGCATTAGTAGGGGCTGCTGGTTTAATGAATGAAGTTAACAGTCACTTTCTTAGCCATACCGGGTGGGGGAGACCCCCGACGAGCTACCTCGTTGAGGATCTCCACATGGTGGATGGCCTGGAGGAGTTTAAAATACGTCTTTATCAAAATAGGATCTAAAGGGGCAACAGGTACCTCAGTTGGGGCCATAGGAAGGAGGGGTTGTAGAGGACGAGTAGAATGGGAAGATAAAACATTAAAATGGTTATAATAAGAAACAGCCATATGGCTGGTCGGCTGGGGGAAGGGAGGGGAAAGGAGAACAAGGGGCAAAAAAGGAGAAAAGAGAAAAGAAAGTAAAATGCTAAAATATGCTTAGGTAAAAGAATATAAAACCATAAAAGTTCACAATAATATATGTATTTATTGATGAATCAGTTAAAACAATAAAACATGGAGGTTTTCCGTTTGTTAATGGCAATACAATTAAAAGTATCAGGGTGGACAGATAAAAGCAGTGAGAAAACAAACAATTTCGAAAAAAAACCTTATTTTGTGGGAATCGTTATGGGTAGCTTGGAGAAGTCGAGAAGGTGATGAGGTAGCTTTGGAGGAGTACTTAATATCCTGTGTGCACACACTTTTTGATGTTGAAGAAGTGTTAGAAGTATTATTTTCTACCGCGTCCCAGGAGAGAAGCTTAAAAAGTAAGAGACAATGGAGTCTCTGAGAAAGGTCAAATGGGTTACTTTAATTAAATGGCGTGGTAATAAAACAAACAGGAGGTAGTGGAAGAGAGAGGCTGCAGCTCCCTCTCGCCGTCCGGGCCGTGGAAAAGAGACTCAAGACACATTCGTTCTTCCCGCTTGCATCCCCCTTCGCTCCTCCTCTCTGGGGGCTGTGGTGACGTAGGGGGACCTCCCTCCTCGGTCTTCTGTGTCCGATATTGCGCATAACAGAGGATTTAGACGTTGTGCATTCAATACATAACTTAACACACCTTTTCTCCTCATACTCTCTTTCATGATTTTTTATTTAATGCATTTTAACCTCTTAAACCCGAAGTACGCCCACGTGGGCCCCCCCCCACATTATTTTTTGAGACTATGTCTCAGGGCTTCTTAACATTTATGAAACTATTAATGTTCCATACCCTTTTAAAGTTAAGAAACGCCGCTAACTGAATATATGAACCATTTTTAGCTAAAAAAAACACAACAGTAATACCAAGCCTTTGAATTAGCATTGAGCGAAAAAATACTAACTAACGCTAACGGAGTTTTACACAGAGCTCACGGTAGAAATGCCCTTATTTCTATCTTAACTGCACAAACAAGATATACGATTTAAAGCTGAGACTCCACAGAATCCAGACATGTAATGTCATCACTGTACGACCCCGAATTGTGGAGCTATCAGCCAGAAAAGAGAAAGTAAACAACATCCGGTTTCAAAAATATTACAATAACTCCGTCTTACCTTTTTTGATTTGTGATCAAAAGTTGTGTTCACCGGAATAAAAACGCCGCTCAAGGTTAATCCAATGTCTTTGTGTCACGTAGAATTTTTTACTGATAATCCATCATCATATTTATGGCAATATACTGGGTATAACGTTCTGCAGTCCAGGCTTGGACTTTCAGATATGCTCCGTTGCTTCTCCATTACGTCCGCTATGATAATAATAATAATAATGGGTTTAATTTATAAAGCACTTCATATCTGACTTCAAATCCCGAAGTGCTACAGGCAGTGGGCATGAACAGTATAAAAACAATACACAACACGGTAAAATTAAATAAAAAAGCAATAAAAACAAACAATAAAAATATTTTTAAAAAATAAAATAAAAGGGTGGTAGTAAATAAAAGGTCTAGGGAAAAGCTCTATTAAATAGATGGGTTTTGAGGCCTTTTTTGAAGGCCTCCACGGTCTGTGGTGCTCTCATGTGGTCGGGGAGAGCATTCCACAGACTGGGGGCAGCCGAGCAGAAGGCCCGGTCTCCCATAGTGCGGAGCTTAGTCCTGGGGGGTTTGAGGATGTTGGAGTTGCTGGAGCGGGTGGTCCGCAGGGAGGTGTGGGGGGTGAGGAGTTCTTTGAGGTAGGGTGGGGCAGTTCCATGGATACACTGGTGAGTGAGGACGGAGACCTTGAATTCGATCCTCAGTTCCACGGGGAGCCAGTGTAGTGTTTTAAGGATGGGGGTGATGTGATCATATTTGCGCACCCTCATCAGGATCCTAGCAGCGCTGTTCTGAATGTATTGGAGCTTCTGGATGCTTTTGTTAGGGATCCCGATGAGGAGTGCATTGCAGTAGTCCAGCCTGGAGGAGACAAAGGCGTGGACTAGCTTTTCTGCGTCAGACAGAGTGAGTGTGGGGCGGAGTTTGGCGATGTTCCTGAGGTGATAGAAGGAGTTCTTGCACAGCTGTTTAATGTGGGCCTCAAAGGTCAGATGGGCATCCATTTTCACACCCAGGTTGGTGACTGTTGAGGAGAGAGTAATGTCCTGGCCGGAGAAGGTGATGGTGGATGACCGAACCTGGTGTGGGGTGCCAACTATAATGGCTTCGGTCTTGGAGCTGTTCAGTTTCAGGAAGTTTTGCTTCATCCACGCCTGTATCTCCTCCAGGCAGGCAGTGAGTGTGGGTGAAGGCAGGGCTGCAGAGGAGGTAGGGTTGATCCTGAGGTACAATTGGGTGTCATCAGTGTAACAATGGAACGACACTCCATGTCGGCTGATGATAGAGCCAAGGGGGAGCATGTAGAGTGTGAAAAGGGTGGGGCCGAGAACTGATCCTTGAGGGACACCACAGGTGACGTCGTGGGCTCCCGACTCAGCCTCGCCCAAGGAGACGTACTCTGTTCTCCCGGTGAGGTATGATCTGAACCAGTCAAGGGGAGAGTCAGAGAGTCCGATGGTGGAGTGCAGACGATGGAGGAGGATGCCGTGATCCACGGTGTCGAAAGCGGCAGTGAGATCGAGGAGGATGAGGAGAGAGGGAGAGCCAGCATCAGCCGTCATCAGCAGGTCGTTGGTGACCCTGACCAGGGCAGTTTCTGTGCTATGGCCTGAGCGGAAACCAGACTGGAACTTCTCAAATAGGTTGTTGGAGTTTAGGTGGTCATGGAGCTGAGCAGCAACTAGTTTTTCCAGCACCTTTGATAGAAATGGAAGGTTGGAAATGGGTCTGTAGTTGGCCAGGACTCCCGGATCAAGGGAGGGTTTTTTGAGACGAGGTTTGATGACAGCGGTTTTTAGGGCAGAGGGGACATGGCCAGCCTGGAGAGAGAGGTTTATGATCTTAGTGATCATGGGGCTCATGGTACAGATGTACGATTTCACCAGAGCTGACGGAAGGGGGTCCAGGACACAGGTGGAGGGCTTCATCCTCCTAACGATGCCCTCAACCTCTCGCTGAGATATGTCCGTGAAACAGTGAAGAAGCTGGGTTGTCCCAGACTGTGGGTCAGCAGTTGGAACTGGAGGTGAAGAGGGGCTAGAGAGGATGGAGCGGATGGTGTCAACTTTATTTATGAAGAATGCGGCGAAGTTGCAGCACTGCTTCTCAGTGGAGTCGGAGTGTAGAGGACTTTGGGGTTTGAGGAGGTGGTTGATGGTGGAGAAGAGTTGCTTGGAGTTTCCAGTACTGTTGTTGATGATGGAGGAGTAGTACTGGGACCGTGCATCTCTGAGGGACTGTGCGTAGGCCTTCTGGTGTTCACGGTAGGCTAACCGGTGAACAGTGAGTCCTGAAGCCTTGAGCCGCCGCTCAAGGACACGCCCAGCTGTCTTCATTCTCCGCAGCTCGCCGGTGTACCAAGGGGCTGAGCGCAAGAAGGTGACCATCCTGGTTTTGAGGGGGGCGTGCAGATCAAGGAGACTTTTAAGGGAGTGGTTGTAATATGCCACTGACTCATTTACTGATGAGAAGTTGGCGGAGGAAAGATGCTGGAGGTCCAGGGTCATGGTGTCCGGGTTGATGTTCCTCAGGTTCCTGAAGCGGATTTGGCGTCTGGGCTTGCTGAGTGGGGACTGGAAAAACAGCTCCATAGAGATGGTCTTGTGGTCAGACACCCCCAGGTCATACACTAGCAGATTGCTGATGGGGGGCGGAGTTTGTGATGACCAGGTCGAGCGTGTGGCCCTTGGCGTGTGTGGGGACATCAACATGCTGTGTGAGATTGAGGCAGTCCAGAAGTAGCAGAAACTCAGTGGCAAAGTTGCAGGAGGGGGAGTCAACATGAATATTGATATCTCCAAGTATGATAATATTAGCAGAGGTTGTGCATAGCGTAGTGAGAAGGTCTTGTATCTCTGGGATGAAAGCTGAATTGGGTTTGGGTGGCCGGTAGATCAGAAGTATTGTCAGGGGGAAGGGGGGTTTACATTTAAATGCAAGGCATTCAAAGGAGGACAATACAGGCAGGGGCAGGAGTGACAGTTCCAATTCCTTTCGGTAGATAACAGCTAGGCCTCCACCACGACCAGTGCTGCGGGCTTTTTCCAAGTAGCTGTAGCCAGGAGGGCAAGCTTCATTGAGGGTGGAGTAAACCTCTGGCTGATGCCAGGTTTCCGTGAGGCACATGAAGTCCATTTTCTCATCAATGATGTGGTCTTGAATGAAGGATGCTTTATTACTGAGGGATTGTGTATTCAGAAGTTCTATTTTGGCTTTATAAGATGTGGTGAGTCTCTGTAGGGGCCGGAGTAGGCTGTAATCCACTCCACGTTTTCCAGACTCCATCGTGTGTGACGGTCTCGCGATGCTCTCCGTGTATTCAAACAGCGGTCTCGCGATGTTTCTGGCGTGATTTGACCCCACCGTTACCGGGCTCTGATGACGCGTCAGATGTGCGACACGACGGCAGACAGAGAGGATGGATGGAATTTCTGCATCTCCGTGCTGGGAATATACAGTGTGTCTTCTTCTTTGGCTTCGGTGGATATAGCAATGCCGACGAAGAAGTCCAAGTTGTTTAATGACTGAGGTGCATGTTGGAGCGTTGGAGTGGTTGAAACTCAGGAGTTGGGGAATGGAAAACCTCAGCATGTCAACAGGTTGGCCGCCGAAGAAGTTTGGTAGCGGTGCTTAGCAGCGGGGGCTAACAGCAACGAGACAGCTGGAAAACTATCCCGTTAGTATAACTCACGTCCGGGAATGAAAACAGAGGCTGGGGGGTCCGCCTGCTATCACACTGGTAGCGGGAGAGAGGCAAGCAGTCAGCCGGAGATAGTCAGCGAATTTGGGCGATACAGCAGGTGAGTCCCGACAGCCGTTAGGTCAAAAACCGTCAATAATCACGAGGTTTAAGATATAAAAACACTGGTTGAACAGACTATAAGTTTAGCCATGTAACTATAGCTTAAAAGCAGCTTAAAAGCAGATAAAAACTCTGAGGCGTTGGAGAAGCGGCGAACAAACAAGCGCCAGCGTCCTCTCCCGTCAACACAATGATCACTTCTCTCGCTATGGTGATGTTTACGTGGATTTGGGAACTGCCCCTCGATTCTATTGGATCTGATGGTTAAGAAAAAGGTGTAAATCACCCGAATCGACCAATGGGTTCCAGAGATATGGTCCTGCGTAAACTATAAAGAATGCCAGCCAGCCTAAGTACTTTACGCAGCTGACTTTAAATATTCATTTCACCTGAAAGGAAGCAGGAATTCCAGCAGCACCCAGAGCGCAGGAGCACAGAGCGGACAGCAGATACCGAGCAGATTACAACGAGCAGATTACAACATTTTCGTTGAGGACTTTTTCTGTACTTTTACTTTAGTCAAATAATGGCTCACAGGAAAGAGATGCTTACTACTTTACAGGCAATGGAAATGGTGACTAATGTTGACAGCGATGCAGAAATGTTACCTGTTGATTCTGAGTCAGACGATGAGGATCTGTTGCAGCCAGAACGTAACCCGGACGGTTGTGACTCTGATGACGACATTTCACCACGGCAAAGGTATGTAATATCTCTGTTTTTATCTATTACTTATTTATTTGGTGTACGATTAAGATAAAATAAGATGAACCTTTATTAATCCCCGAGGGGAAATTCAGTTGTACAAAGCAGCAACAGGGTAAGCGTGACGAGACGTAATTATTGTAATATTTGTGTTGTTGTTTACTTTCTCTTTTCTGGCTGATAGCTCCGCAATTCGGGGTCGTACAGTGATGACATTACATGTCTGGATTCTGTGGAATCTCAGCTTTAAATCGTATATCTTGTTTGTGCAGTTAAGATAGTATACCACATTCAGTGTTAAGGCACTTGTTTTTACAAAGTATAAAAAGAAACAAACTATTTTAGAATAGCACAAAGTAATACAGAATACACCATCTTGGAATAGTATAAGGTAATAACAAATACACCATCTTGGAATTGTGCATGGTTCTTCATTCTAATGATTTCATCATTTGAAGTATCACATAATTTGGACATTCTTTGGACAATCTCATCATTGAACATCCATATCATTATATGGGGGTGGGTCGTCTTGTTCTGCTAGTATTTGTAACTGTTTCCTTATGAGAAATGTACCCTCCCTCCTTTCATACCTTTTAAGGATCTTCTAATTGGCGCTCCAGTGCTGAGAGCTCCGCGTCTTGAGGAACCTTTTCATCTTAAAGTGGATGCATGTAACACGGGTGCCGGTGCCGTGTTATTACAGCAAGATGCCTCTGGTATGGAGCTCCCGGTCAGTTATTTCTCACGCAAGTTTAACTCCTACCAGCTGAACTACTCGATTGTAGAGAAGGAGGCACTGGCATTGATCTGGGCATTGCAGCACTTCAAAGTGTATATAGGGAGTGGTTATAGGCCAATAGTGATATACACAGATCACAATCCCCTGACCTTTCTACAGTCTTTGCAGAACCCAAACCAGCCGTTAATGAGATGGTCCCTGTTTCTACAGCCTTTCCATTTGGACATCCGACATCTCAAAGGTTCCGAAAATGTGATGGCTGATGCTTTGTCGAGAGCAGTACCTTAAGGTGGTTTTGTTCCTGTTTTCACATCTTTGTTCCAGCGTTTTCCTCTTTTATTGCTTCCAGGGTGCCGGGTTGCTGAGTTGGTGAATGTGGAAAGTAGGCAATGGTAAAATAGGGTAACATGTATGTTTCATGTAGTAGCTGTAAGTATAAGCTCTGTTATTGGTTTGGATGTTTCAGTGTCTTGGGGACACTTCTTTTATGGGGGGGGGGTGTGACAACCCTGTGGTTGTCCACCAGGTTGTGCTGCTGTAACCTGTGTGTTTCTTGTAATCAGCAGTGATGGGACCCACCTGTGGCACTTGATTCCAGTAGATAAGAGGGCTGCAGAACAGGCTCTCGCTCTCTCTCAGCTGCCCTGCTCGGTGCAGCAGGACACCGCTCCTCTGTTCTGTTTTATTGTTGGTTGTAACCACTGTGTTGGATAAAATAAATGAATGTTTTGGTTTTGGTTCTGGATGCAGTCTCGTCGTTGTTGGTTCAGCTCTGGTTCTCTGTCTGTTCGATGGAGAAGGAGGAGTCTCCTGTGGTGAGGTAATTTGTCTGCTTGGAAGATGGGGTCGTAGCGGTCTGACAGGCAGAGAGAGAGAGAGGTCTCGAGACGCATTACCTATAGAAAATTCTAACACACTGAGGTTAAATAAATCCAATCATTTCCACTCTATTTTTCTAATCATACTATCTGTCTTAGATGTTAAATGCCATCCAAACACAATTAATGTCTCCTAATAATTTTACCATATCCCTAAACATTGTTTTCACCCACTGTAACATGGCTACTCCAATTAACTCTTTCAGGTAACCATTTTCTTCTATAAATTGAAATACCTACATGTTTCAAGCACCACATATTTCACACACTATAAAAGAACGTCCCCATATTTTCTCCTCTTCATATTTCTCATTTTAAATCTCACTATTATTTACAATATTAGTAACTTTTGTGACCGGACATATCTGTGCAATGTCGCCACAATCTGCTGGGGAATTTTGTTCATAGAGTTTGTACGTACAAAGCTGTACTTGTGGGTTAGTAGCCTGTTTCTACTGTAATAATTTTCAATAATTGTGCTCAGATAGGTCACCGGTCGGTTGTCCATAGTCTTAACAGGGGGTGTTTCTGGTACAGACTAAAACATGGATCCAGTGTATTTGGAGATTCCCCTAATCTGTAAATCCCCATCACTTACATATCCCAATCACTTAAACCCATCTCGTCATTTGATACAAGAACTGCATATAGGGGGGGTGAATCATCTTGATTGTAACCGTCTCACCTTTGGGAACGAGTATTTCTCACCCCTCTTCTTGTTGCTCAGCTGATCTTTTGGCTCTGGGGATAAGTGAAAGTCTCTGAAACACAGCTGGAGTTGTGTTAGTGACGTGGGTATTCTCTGTGAGTGAACTAATGGATCCATGCCTTACAGGATATTGTACTCCCCATCCAACCAGAAAGGTGCCAAGTGTAATGAGAACAATCAACAATGCTATTCTGACTCTTATCCCTAGGGGACCCCACAATTGCTTTGGCTTTGTTCTGGACATAATCTCTATTTTCTCCATGGTTGTGTCAGTTACAGAATTTAAATGATGAGTACCAAAATAACGTATACAAAAATAGAAACAAAACCTTGGACTCTTTTCAGGTGTAAAACAAAATATAGGTTTTCACTTTAGTGTACAATCTATATAAAAAAAGACAATTTGTCTTTTGAGCTGTTTCTATCTTATTCCTATTTCTATTTATTGTTTTGTTCCAGCTCTACCAAATCAGTCCTAACTTCCAATAATTTAAGTTGCCAGTGAAGGGTGACAATGTGTGAGGTGGTGTCAATTTGCTCCTTTTATCTTTACCTTTAAACCGGAGCTTGTGTGAAGTTCGTTACAACTTCTCACGGTTCCGACCACCTGGGTTCAATCTCACTGTCTTTTGTGAACTTTCACCCTCACCCAATCACCTGGCCGAACAGGGGTCTCTTCTGGTGTCTCGTTTGGTATCTCTGTAGTTTACGAACTTAATAGAAGACAATGTGACACAATGCTTTCCTTTTAAAACACGCTGTGACAAAAGCTTACACCAGAGTTTGATTATCCTCATTTTGTATTCGGAACTTTTATAGCTACTAACGTCTGCGCACAGCTGCCACACTGAGCCTAAAACAATACTGTCTCTTCTTCTGTCTCAGATATACATAGACTTGTTTGTTCTCAGACATATTTCTGTGCACAGAAATGTATTCAAGGCTATGATTCCGGGGCTAATTGAAAATGTTTCCCCCAAAATAATCAAATGTAAAGCTTAAGAATGTATTGGGGCCCACATAAGAAGACAAACACACACACACACGAGAGCTTGTCTTGTTGCTCTGGAGTCCGTGACATGGTTTAACAGTCTCACAGGATCCATAAAACGCCCCCGAAGGCTTCATATAATCTCTCCTTTTTTTCCTGCTTAATAGGAGATAATACAAGTGCGCACCCCGATGAATCAATATGCAACAGCAGCTTTAGTTTGATAATTAATACCAGTGTCGGAAATAGATTTGTGATTTGGCAGGGCAGGTCTGATATGACTCTGGTCTCTCTTCCTCTCTTTCTTTCCAAACAGCCCGTTCCACTCTGTATCCACATCCCATTGAACTAATCTCATTCATTTTTATTTTTTTTCAATAGCGCTAATTCTTTGACTAAAGCCTGTTATCTCATTAAAGGCCCCGCGATGGGATTCGATAGCATCCTGACATCTGTATTCATTTCCCCTCGAAATTAGCCCTGACACAAATTTAATGAAAAACACTCAGAACAGTGGAGATTAGACTTCATGCCAAGTGTCACAGAAGGGAGAAGGGGGGGAGGGGGGGAAATCATCTATTTAGTTTTGGTTTCATTTTTGGAAGGGTGGATTAGCACGGCAGTAAGTGAGTGATTTTTGACCGAGAAGTCTGCCGTCTTCCTCTCTTGTTTAGACTCTTTTAAACTCAATCCATAAATCGGATATTGAGCATGACTTTCAACACTCAGGCGGTAATTCATTATCAAACGCTCTAAAGGTAAGAAATGGTGAGGGGAGACAAAGAGGAGCACCCTGGCCCTTAGTAGATAAACCCAGAAGCCTGAAACTGAGGCACAGGAAGTGGATTTCCTCTCCGATCGACTTCCCATCCCGCCCCTCGCCTCTTCTTCATATCCTGCTCCTCCCTTATTCCTCCCCACCATCACCCTCGCCAAAAGCGGCTGTGGCTGATAATTCCCTCTGTCTGGAAAAAAAAAAGAGATGAAAGTGTTCACGGATGAAAGAAACTTGGATTTAATCTCTCGTCTTTCGCTCTCTCCTCCAGTACACAGGGTTTTCTTTGGGAAAAGGGCGAGGAAGATGGGAATGAGGGGAGAAATAGAAAACAGGGGTAAAGCCTATTTGGAGGCCCAGGTGAGGAAAAATGGTGGTGGAGTAGACAGAGAGGGATATTCCCTCATCATATGAATTGATTGAATCCACTTGGTGTCACCCATTTGCCACATACTGTGGATCTGAGGTTTAGAAAACTATGCTTTTCTATCTTATTTAGAACACTTTAATGTATTAAAGCTGCAATTCACAATGTTTTTGTGTAAACACACTTGTTTCACCCAATTAAATCAGTAACAGGGGCTGCAATAAAGACATTTGTACAGCCATATTGATATAATTTATGAACAGCTGTTGGAATAATGATCTTATAATAAAATAAACTAGTACATTAACTTAGTTTGAGACTTTGTCAGTCAAACAGTCCCAACATTTTCCATGTAAACAATCGTTTTATGTTAGTTTCTTTTAACACTAAGGGTGCATTCACACCTAATAGTCCGCTTCTCTGGTGCGCACCAGACCACAGTTTGTTACATTGTTTCATTTTTCAGAAGGTTCGGTTTGCGTTCTCACGGGCAAAACTCAAACGGACTATAAACTTTAAACACAAGTTATGTGCACGGAAATGCTGTTCAACCATTGGTCAGACATTAAGGGGGTAAAAACGCAGATTTTTGAAGACATCCGCGTTCTTGTGACACGTAAATACTACGCTTCCTATGTTTTGGTGCGGACTGCGTTCACACCAGCAATGAACCGCTCCAGAGTTCGCAAGCAAGCGTTCCGAGACCACCTATTTTAGCGGACGAGAGTCCGGTTGTTTAGTTCACTTAAGAGGTCTTAAGCCCTGAGCTTGTTTTTCAGGTTTCAGGCTCGAAAATGCCACTAACACAACAAATCATATATCTTCACTTCTAAAAGGGGTAAATTAATAATTATTCTTCTCAAAGCAAGGTTACATCTGTGAGTTGGATGTAGAAGTGTCAGAATCAATATAGATGTTTTTATTTTAAAGTACATTCAGATGGAACATAGTAAAAACATGTCAATTCTAATGTCCGCCTAAAGAAAACCCTTTACTTATAGTGAAAACCACCCATGCATGATGGGTTAGTAGACTAAAAGCTTTAGTAATCCAAACTATAACATATAATAGGTACCCTGTATCAAGATTGATGCAAAACAAGTGAAATTTGACCTTTTTAGAGAGATTTAGAAAAATAAAGCCCAGGCGGACTCACCTCTGGGTAATTTGGGAACCGTCAGTTCCATTTGACCTTTTTCACTGTAAAAATCATTTAATTTATTATTATTATTACGTAGAATTGTCACTATAGGTATTCATTCCATCCAAATACAACTGTTGTAAAAAAAAAAAAGAACATACAAAATGAAGTTTGACTCCAACTGGAGTGGTGGGGGAGGTGGGCGACGAGGATCGTCGGTAACATATCTGCATCACTGTCAACATTAGTCACAATTTCCATTGCCTGTAAAGTACTAAGCATCTCTTTCCTGTGAGCCTGTCACAATCTTACGAAGGTCCCAAATGCAGCACTCGAGAAACCACGGAGTATTGGTAATGTTCTTTATTAGTAATAATACCAGAGCAGAGCAGAAGGAATACCGGATGATGTACCGGCAAACGAACCAGAGGACAGCGGGCAGAAGGTGAGTCAGGGCCGGGCAGAGGGTCAGGGAGCAGGCGAGGCGGTCAGCGTAGGTACAGGCAGGGTCAGGAATCAGGCAGAGCAGGTCAGCGTAGGTACAGGCAGGGTCAGGGATCAGGCAGAGCAGGCAGGTCGGGGACAGGCAGGGTCGGAACCGGGTAGGCAATCTGATAATAAATGCGTGAAAGACTGGCATAAGGCAAAGTACGATCTGGCAACGGGTGTGTGTCTGGTGAGGGTTTAAATACTGGCAGAGAAGCTAATGGGTGCAGAAGAGAAAGAGAGTGAGCTAAAATGTGGGTGTGGTTAACAGGTGAGACAGGTGAATGGAAAACTACTGGTGAATGATGGAGCAGACTGTGACAGAGCCATTATTTGACAAAAGTCAAAGTACAGAAAAAGTCCTAAACGCAAATATTGTAATCGGCTCTGAAGAACCAGCACCTTACCGTGGTAGAGAGGTTTGTGTGCCCTGATGAACCTGGGGGCTGTGTTGTCTGGAACCTTGTGTTCCTGGTAGGGTCTCCCATGGCAAATTGGTCTCAGGCAAGGGGCCAGACTAAGATTGGTTCAAAGACCTCATGAAAGACGAACTAAGAAGTGAGGATACCCGGCCCAGAGGAAGCCCGGGGTCCCCTTCTGGAGCCAGGCCCAGAAGGAGGACTCGTCAGCGAGCGTCTGGTGGCCGGGCTTGCCACGGAGCCCGGCCGGGGACAGCCCGAAAAGGCAACGTGGGCAACACCTCCGCTTCTCCGTCCCGCAGGCCCACCACCTACGGGAAACAGCGATGGGGTCGGGTGCGCTGCCAGAAGGGTGGCAGTGAAAGCAGAGGGTCTCGACGGACCAGACCCGGTATTTTGTACACACTTTTAATGTGTGTAAGGAGGGACTGTTAGTAATTTAATCAATGTTTTATGGCATAATTTAGTCTAGACATGCCATCAGTTTAAAATGCTGACTTATACTGAAAAAACTGAAGTTTTCGCACAATCTCTGATGTCAAGCTTTTATTGTGAAAATACTTCCGGTTTGACTCCAGTCTGAGTTTATTTTGAAAAGCTATGCCGGAAGTTATCACTGAAATACTGAGAGCAACTTCAACTCAATGTTTGACCAAACGTAAACATTACCAGCCGTTAAAATGACCAAATGAAAAGACATGAAGGAGAATATGTAGAGAGGAGGTGTGTTTAGTCATGTGTTGAATGTACAATGCAAAGATCCTCTGATTAGTACGATGTCGGACAGTAGTGCAAGACGGGCAGATGATCGCGTCACAGCCGCCATTGAAGAGGAGGAGCGATATGAGATATATAAGCAGGTGACGGAATGCTGTGGGGTCTCTCTGCTCGGCCGAACATTTACGGAGGACACAGCTGTTTTCTTCCTTTGAACTGCCGCCTGTTTGTAACATTACCACGTCTTATTTTTATTAAAGTACCACCATTTGAAACTTATAGTCGAGACTCATTGTTCTCATTATTTTATCCAGTTCTCTCCTGGACGCGAGAAAAACGGACATATCTAATAATAGTAATAAGGGCATTTCTACCGTGAGTTCTGTGTAAAAAAGCGTTAGCATTAGTTAGCATTTTTCCGCTCAATGCTAATTAAAAGGCTTGGTATTACTCTTGTGTTTTTCTTAGCTAAAAAATGTTCATATTGTCAGTTAGCGGAGTTTATTACCTTTAAAAGGGTATGGAACATTAATAGTTTCATAAATGTTAAGAAGCCCTGAGACATAGTCTCGAAAAAAAACTGTGGGAGGGGTCCACTGGGGGGACCTTCGGGCTTAAGAGGTTAAGAGGTCTCGGACTGTGTTCACACAGACCCAAATGAACAGCACCAAGCGGCTAAACGCACCAGGGTTCGATTCAACCGGACTATAAAAGGCTGGTGTGCATGCACCCTAAGTCTTAAAACTGTTGATCTGTTCTTTTTTTTTTATGTCTATTGATAGTCAATATGGGCGACCTCTTCTTAAGCTTTTTTTACTTCCATCCACTTATGCTTCACATAATCCACCATTCCATCCTCCCTTATGACCTCCTCACTCACAGGAGAAAAATCCTAAAAGGCAGATTAATGTAATATGGTTGTAATTCTGTCAGAAATTAAAATCAATGTTTAATGACGTATTTAAGTTTAAACATACAGTATGCTTAAAACTGTTTTATTCTGAAAACATTTCCGGTTAGCATTCGTCTGTGGCTAACGTTGTTGCTAAAGTTTATATTGAAAAGCTTTACTCTCCGGATATCAACAGTGACGTTAGCTTCCGGTATTACGTTAACAACGATTACAGCCGTTAAAATGCATTAAATAAAAAGTCATGAAGGAGTCCATGAGGAGAAAAGTCGTGTGGAGTTATGCAATAAATGCGTCTAAATCCTCTGTTATGCACGATAACACAGAAGAACACAGGGAGGGAGGTTCCCTTTTTACGTCAACAGCCGCCATGAAAGGAGGAGCCATTTCATCAGATATAGACGGTGGGTTCCTGGCTTGTTCGCTCTCTTCTTCACCCATCGCTGCAGCCTCGGGACCACAGCTGTTGTCCCTCCACTACTCCTCTGTTTGTTTCATTACCACGCTATTTAATTAAAGTAACCAATTTGAACCCTTTCAGAGACTCCATTAGTCTCCTTATTTTAACTTCTCTCCTGGGACGCGAGAACAACGAATACATCTAACAATTCCTAGAGATACTCCCTGACCTCTCGTGACTTTGTGTAGGAGGTAGGAGCATGTGTCAGCACAGACATGGGAAATGGAATCACCTGCTACTCAAAATGATTTAAAGGACACATGTCATGCTTTTCCGGTTATTATCCGTCCCCTTGTGTGTTATGAAGGTGTCATGCGTTACCCGGAACCAAATGGACCAATCCGTGGAGCCGTTACGTTACGTCCGCAGAGCCGTTACGTTAAGCCCCCGCTGATTGGTCCAAATTGACCAATCCACAGACTTCCTCACACACACGCTCAGTGCAGGCAGCTCTGCTGATTTCTCCTCCCTGGCTGCAGGCTGATAACAGACAGTTGGGATCGCGGCGAAATTCTCTCTGCAGACCCATTCTCACAGCGTTTATCAACCTATAAACCTTTTTTTTACTCAATATCAAGCCACACTTATTGTTTTTACTTCGGCTGTGACTTTGTGTGTGCTCAGGATGAGTTTGGCTGTGTTTAGCTGTGTATCGCTAAACAAGGAAACCACACCTCCACGGAGCTCAGCGCGATTCACAACGTCCCGACCAATCAGAGCACACTGTGCTCACAGGGAGGGTGGGGGTTGGAGCTATTGGAGCTACAACGAGCCGTTAAAGGCAGAGAGTGAAATTCAGTGAATACACGTAGTTTACAGAGATGCTGTATGAGAAACCAATGTGAGTTTGGAAAATTGCACAATATAAATCTATTCTAGTAGACCTCAACAATGGAATTATGATCAGTGGAAATGGCCATGACATGGGACCTTTAAACGGAGAAAAAGAAGGGGGCACATTACAGAAATGATAAGAATAAAAGCAGCTCTTATGCTCTGCCCTTACACCCTGAGAACATACTCATGTCATTCATTATATAACTTATTTTTCATAATTGCCCATTTAGATATTGACCTGCAGTTATTTGATTCAAGATTCAATATCTTGTTTTGTTGTTGTAGTACTGCACATATTTTATTACAATTCCATTTCAATGTTTACATTTTTTTTTTTTAATGTTATTATAGTTTTATTAAAATCGTTTTTCTATCTGTTTAAAAATTGTATTTTAATGTAAAAACACTAAGTCAAATTCCTCGTATGTGTCAACCTACCTGGTAATAAACCTGTTTCTGATTCTAATTCTGATTGAAAGCTGTGAAATGTAGCCTGCACTACGTAAATTATATTCCTGTCCCTAAATTAATTTTATATTCTTGCTCCTGCTTGCACAGAATGACACATATCAGCCATTTCATCTCATCTTTTTTTCTTGAATTGTTGTAAAAGCACATCATCAGCCCGAGGCCCACCAGCATCCTCCTTCCAGGAGGGGGGGAACAGAGGTGTGGGGGTGTTGGATTTTATAGCCGGAAGCTTGCCATCCGAGGGCAAAAAGAGCCAGTATGGCAGCCAAGCGTGGCTCCGGCCAACGTGGGCTCATATGTATGGAAAACAAGGTCTGGAGAGGGGAGTCACAGGGGGTCAGAGAGGCAGCCCCCCCGGTCCTGGTGCAGGTTAGAAGGTCTTGGTTCAGGAGAAGGGGCTAATTTCTTCTACTTGGCTGAGCAAAGGCCTGAATAATTGCGCCCCCTGGGTCGGCCTCTGGGTAATGTGGAGGTAGAGCAGAGCGTACCAAGTGAGGAGGGGGAGATCGAGGAGGCGGTTGGGTCTCAGGATATGATGTGGTTGCTCATTATGTTTCTTTTTATGTTATGAAAGTGAAATATCATTATACATAGTTATTTGGGCTTCACACCAAACAGTGTGGAAACATTATGGATGCCTGTATGCTTCTTATAGTTCATTAATGCGCAAAAGTAGACATTCAGATTTCTAAATCACTCTTTTGTCGTGAAAAACTAACTTATTCACTTAACTGTAGACAGATTTAAAGAATATGTATTGATCAATTGATTGTATGAGCATTTTTCTTTTTTGTCTAGTTTGTACACATGCATCATTTTAGCAGCATTCCCTTTAAGTTGGTGTTTAAATCATTTGACTTTTATTTATTTTATGAATTATTACATTATTATTATTATCAATGTCTTATGTGGGTGCTATTTTCATTTGATTTTATTATTTGTATTTATATTACCATTCCTTTTACTGCTATTATATCATGTTTTTTGTGGGGGTTTTTTTTTTTTTTTGCTGCATGTGAAGCACTTTGAGCTGCACGTGATTCATGAAACGTGCTATACAAATGATTATTATTAAAAAAGAGAGAGATTATTAGCTTCCTCAATATTCCCCCCCACCCCGCCACACATGTAATAGTGTATAGTCTGACACTGTGAACTGTGTGTCTACAGGTGTTGCTGACAACAAAAAGGTGTGTGGAAAGAGTGGCGCGCAATACAGTTTGATTTGTATCTGGAAAAAGGGTCCCAATCACTTTTCAAACAAAGTGGAGCCTAAATCTTTTAACTATTGCTCGTGTTTCTGGTTTTAGAATAGCTAGAAACACGTTTCAAATAGAGTAACGCTCTCTTTACAGTCCAAAATCCCCTAGTACTAAACTTTGTGTTAAAAATATCTGCAGCAAAAAGATGAGTTGTGTTTAGTGTGATGTTTCTGTTCCTGCTGTAATTGAAGTGGACATTTCTACCTATAGAGTGATGAAGGTGTTACAGGTGGTGGTGTGTATATCAAAAAGGTGTTTCGACTGGACCCTAGGAATGAATCGGCTATGAGTGTATCTCTCTGCATCCACCTTTTAAACCTGATCTAGTGTCAGCTGAAGGGGGGGTGGGAGGGGAGGTGACAGATGTTTGAACGCTGCGATGGCCGGGGAAAGTGAATGTGACATGCTCCGGTGTAATTATACTCACCTAGTTTCACAGCGGAGATTAAGAAGAAGGGATGGAGAGGCACAGGAGCGTCAGACATGAAAGAATATCGAAACCCTCTTTCCCCCCCCCCCCATTCCCTTCCTCTCCCTTTTGTCACTGCAACATCTCAAGGTCTCACTTCTGTTTGCCTTTTTCCAATTATCAAGGTGTGACTGTGGGCTTCCACTACCCCCCCCCCCCCCCCCCCGATATCATTTTAACAAAACAATCCTATGTTTGTGGGGAAATTACAGGAATTAATTATCACTTACAAATGACTCTCTATAGCTGATGTAATGCAAACATTTTGAATTGGACACCATGGTCAGGACCTGAGATTAATGAGGTGACTCCAAATCATTTCCCGAGTCAACACTGTCCTCTAGTGGCTGTTCTGTGTTTTACAAGGTGTCCCTGAAGTGGCCCGACTGTCACAAAATGGATTATGACAGTCTAATTTATTATTACCTCCGTCCCCCTGACCCAATATCTCCAAACCGCAACCTGATGTCCCGCTGACAGGCAGCCGCGGTCACTCTTAATCTACTCCATCCTTCATTGCATCCCACTTTAGTCAGAATTGATTCATCAATTTTAATAAAAAGCAGAGGGAGAGTACTGGAGTATTAATCACGTCGGGATCTGTTTAATAGATTAGAAAAATCATTCATAATGACCAACTTCCAAATTAAGGATTCCAATTATCCTCCCTGATGGAAGTCGCACAGAAGATACAGTTTGAGGGAGAACCTGTCAATCAAACTGTGACCCCCTACTCACTCTTTTTAGTTGGCTATCACCAGATGTTTGTGTATTTATTTGTAAATTAATTGTAATCAACAATCCTGACGTTGTTGTTTTGTAATTGAGTTGAGAAAAATGGACACCATACAAGGGATGCAGAATCTCATGATTATTCCATGACGCATCGTTGTATATTTATAATGTAGAAAAGTATGCATTATAAATGAGTCCTGCTAAAAGTTATAACTAAAAAAGTGTCACAAATGCATTTAAATATTTAACAAATGTATATACAGATCGTTTCATTCTATCACACTTTAACCATTTAGGTTGTTAAATACATACTTGTTCTGCAGCAAGAAGAGAATAAGAAATGAAATACTTAAGACCTTCCAACTTGTTTATAAAGAAAAATCTACCCATGGTATATAAAATAGCTATTTACCACTTATTTGAATTTAGGATTTGATCAAACTGTGTCCTCTGTATTCGAGGGGGGAATGACAGATGCTGAAAGTTTAGGAATTTGTTTTCCTTTATCTTTCTGTGTCCCCCCAACGCTCCAGCCAATCAGGATGAAGAGGAATGCCCAATTCCAAATCACACCCTACACCCTCCGTGACGGAGTGAACTCCGTGGAGTGACACAACGAGGCTCCCTCCTGTCAGATGGAGGGAGTAAACACAGCGGCAAGCTCTGGGACAAACTCCCCTCTCTCCGGCAGAAACAGGAAATGCCGTAACTGTATGTAACAACGGTTTCAAATCAGCATCTCTTTGACAAAAAATGTAAATTAATAAAACTCCAAACATCTTTAATCGTGTTACTTTTTTGTAAAGCTCTTTTAGTTTTAAACCTGATGTTTGTAAGCTTCTTAGTTTTTGCAACAGTCTGTAAATATACACAACTTTACCTTTTTCTAGACTAAACACAGGTACGATCCTAAGTTAAAGGTTGTTAACATCGCAGTTTATCAGGGAATGTCTGCAGGAACTGTTTGTAAACAGCGTGTTTCCTGACGGACACACACAGCATTGAGTCCGGTCAGGTAGGGAAGCAGAGGCCTGTGCTACGAAGCCGGAGGTTCTCTTTTTAGCGGGCTAGATCTCCATGGTAACTTATGCTGAGTGGCTAATCTGGTCGGGACCAGGGGCCTATACTACGAATCAGGATTTTCGTTTAGCAAGCTAGCTTCAGGGATTTCCGGTCCTATGAAGCTGGTTCACTTGCGGGCTAGATAACTTATTCTGGACGGCTAGCTTGCGCCGGAGCAGGATAGGTTCCAGGATAAGAGATCAACTGTGCAG
The DNA here is from genome assembly GCA_943591055.1 of Gobionotothen gibberifrons. NCBI lineage: Eukaryota > Metazoa > Chordata > Actinopteri > Perciformes > Nototheniidae > Gobionotothen > Gobionotothen gibberifrons. The sequence goes on from CALSBZ010041592.1 coordinate 22,860, forward strand.
AGTTCTTCTTCTTCTTTGCTTTAATGGCGAATTGCTTCCACTTGGAGCATATCGCCACCTACTACTGTTGATTTATTTAATGTATAAACTGCCCATATATCATGTAGAACAGTGTTCACGTAAGGCTGCACATTGATTTTATTGTTCATTGAATGTAACCGTTTCAATAAGGATAAATCTATTACAGGTTGAGGTAGAAACCATGGTGGAACAGTTGATAACAACAGTGTGCAGAGTTTAAAGCGATCAAGTCATATTACAGGATAAAGGAAATACAGTTTAAACTGCCGTTGCAGTTCAAATCACCGACTGTGAACGTGAAAATGAATAGAATATCACCTCCCATCTTCAGAGCAATCTGACTATTATAACATTAGCGTTAAGAAAGCTTACTTAAAGTGGACCTATCATGCTATATTTAAATGATATATTGTAGGGCCATACCTATATAAGGTATATTTATACGTTTCTGTTTTCAAAATACCAAACAGATCATGCATTTTAGCCATGCCTCATTTCGCTCTCTGTGCTGTTTGGTGTCTACGGGGCTGATCTCTGTGAGCTGCAGCTGACCACGCCCCCCTGCAGGAGAGAGGGGAGCCGTGCTCTGATGAAGTCAAGAGGGGGAGAAAAAAGGATCTCCGTCCTCCGTGTTTTATTATATAGAGTCGTTATTCATCTGTTTTAAAGCTCAATAAATAACAAAGAAGACCTTTGACCGGCACTTTTCTAATTTTGTCCGGAAGATTTAAACTTTAACGACATCTTGACCGGCGAAAGAAACTGAAACTGAAACTCTGCCGCACGGTCCTCACGTTCCTTGGAAGAGGCGGAGAGGTGGTGTTTGTCATCTGCTGGTGGACTACCGGAGAGAATTACAGCGAGGGAGGGATTGCATTGAATAACAGCAGCAGGAGCAAACGCTTGCCTCGGGGAGGGAGAAAAAGAGCCAGAGCGAAGAATAAACAGAAGGGTAACCATGGTAACTATGGGCAGGAAGTCTTCTTCGCTGCTTTTGTGGCAGACTACAGCGCCACTTACAGGCCTGGCATATGTACTACAGCATCTCCAGCGCTTTCGAGCGGCAATGGCCGGCTGTGGCCCAACCTCTCATTCCCCTGATAGGTGGAGAGTTGACCAATCAGGCGGAGTGCACCTCTACTACGTCATAGAGGTGCAAATCAAAAATCCACATGTATCAAATCTGTTACAGCCCCGTTTTTAGAGATTTGGGTATGGAGGAAAAGAGAGAGGGTTGTGTTTTCTGACACTTTGTGAGTTCCCTGGATCACCAGGGACACATATGTATGTATAAAAGACATCACAAAGTGCATTTTGCATGATAGGTCCCCTTTAAATATCTGCCACAACATAAGTAACCGGATCAAAGTAACATTACGTAGCCTACAGTCCGCGGCACTGTGAGTGTAGACGTCGATGTGCCATTATCATTCATATCACATATCACATCATAATGTATCATATATTTCCTTATCTGAGTCAACACTCACAGTGTCACATACTGTATGCAGAAGTATTATTTTAAGCAACACATTAAGTTGACGAAACACTCGAGTCAAATTTAATTAAAGTCAAATCCACTCGTGTCTTGGACGGGGCAGTGATATCAAGAACCTGTTAATGTACGCATTCAAACACTTTTTCTTTTACCAGCTGTGGTAAATGTGGCTTTTATCCTGGATAAAGTGTTTAAGTCATGGATGTTTAAAGTTTAACTTCTTATATTTGACTAATATTATAGTTGACTTTTCATTCAGGAAGTATGACGCTGCGCTGTCAGTACGCTTCTCCATGTTTTTGATTGGTCGAATGCTCCAGATACCACCACTTTTATGTGAACACGCACCTAACTAGATAGGACACGGCTGGCTTTGGGCGAACGAGTTGAGCGTTGTAGGACAGTTGAAAGAGAGCGGCTTTGTTTTGGATTAAGTCAACCGGATAACTCAAAACATATCCAGGATATGTTGAACTAGATTCGTAGTATAGGCCCCAGGTTAGGTTGCAGGCTAAGAGATCAGTCTATAAAAGCTCCGCCTATCGACCGATGAAATCTCTGTGAAAATGACGTCACCATTTGTGAATGACACTGTGGAGCTCGGAGCTCAGATTGTGAGAGGCGCTCTCAGACGGGAGAGGATTTTTTGTTATCACCAAAAATGTGTTCAGTGAAAGTAAAGCAAGTTCATAATTAGATAGACATCGTGAGGTATTTATTTGCGGTACAGTTTATGTTGAAACCGTTAGAGAGTGGCACACTTGTTAGCCTGTTCCATTCTTCTTCGTTTTCCGAAGCCGTGGCTTGGAAGCATACTTGCTTCGTTTCTGAAGGAAGTGACTTGGAAGTACGCGACTACCAAGCCAGCATCCTCGAGATTGAGAAACGGCCTGTATGTATGATACTTTGCGACCGGTAGTTTTCTGTATGCTGTGGGTGATGCAGAGAACCTTAGCAAGAATACAGTCTGCAGTGCTATTCATAAGGTCGCACATGCTCTGACAGGGCTTGCAGAGTCCTTTGTTGTGTTTGTTGTGTTTCCTGGCACATGTCCCACGCAGACGATCAAAGAGGGATTTTACAACATGGCAGGTATTGATATGTGATTATATCTTTACAGTGAATGTTGTTCCTATGACGTACACTGTTGTATAATAAATGCATCCTAGGGTTTCCCAGGGTGCTTGGCTATATCGACTGTACACACATACCGATCTCTGCGTCCCTGGGAGATAATGAAGGCGACTATGTGAATCGCAAATCATTCCACAGCCTCAACATTCAGGTAAATCTTGCACATTCTGTCTGGGTGATTAAAATAAATCACACGTTTAAATATTCACACAGTACATGTTTCACACTTGGACTATCTTTCTCTATAACATGGACTCATTGTAAATGAACATTGATGCTACACTGACTATGATGCTCTTATTGTTGAAGTAGGCTTGTTATCCCCAAATGCTTTTGCAGGCCACATGTGACCACAGGTGTCTCATCACCAGCCTTGAGGCAAAGTGGCCTGGGTCAGTCCATGACTCAAGGATCTTCTCTGAGTCTTCACTGTGTCACAAACTCGAGCAGGGTATGGCAACTGTACATATATATAAGATATTCCTTTATCTTCAGGGCTCTTCAGTGGAGTGCTGCTCGGGGACAGGGGTTATGCCTGCCAGCCTTTCCTGATGACCCCGTATCCTGACCCTGGTGAAGGGCCACAAACCAGTTTAAATGTGGCCCATGCCAAAACCAGAATCAGGATAGAAATGACCTTTGGCATATTGAAGGCCAGATTCACCTGCCTACGGGGGCTCAGAGTGGCCCCTGAAAGAGCATGCCGCATCATAACGGCCTGTGTTGTGCTGCACAACATCGCCACCATGAGGAAGGAGAGGGCCCCTCCTGCAAACCCCAACCTCATCAACCCCCATCACCCTGGACTACCCTACTGGCAGGGCTATCAGAGATGCTATCGCATTGTTATTTGGATAATTAAAAAAATAACACACAGAGAGAGGCCTTGGGTGATTCATGTTGGAGTTTTTATTTTCTCAGCCATTCCTGAAGGAAAAAGAGAAAAAAACATCCATCCATCCATCCATCCATCTTCTCCCGGTTATCCGTGGTCGGGTCGCGGAGGTAGCAGTTCCAGCAGAGAGCCCC
>CALSBZ010041593.1:0-13783 GCA_943591055.1 Gobionotothen gibberifrons
AGAAAGAGATGTCACATGTCAAAATCGAGCAAGTGGGGCCAGAGATAGGTCAAATCCACCCAAATGACCCCAAAAGAGGGTTTTTTGTTCTAAATGTCTCTAAAAAGGTCAAATATCACTTGTTTTGCATCAATCTTGATACAGGGTACTTATTATATGTTGTACTTTGGATTCCTACAGCTTTTAGTCTACTAACCCATCATCCAAGGTTAGTTTTCACTATAAGTACAAAATTCGGACTTTTCTACATCCAACTCACAGGTTTATCATTACTTTGAGAAAAAAGATTATTAATTTAACCCTTTTAGAAGGGAAGATATGGTCATTTGTTCTGGGAATGTCATTTTCGAGCCTGAAACATGAAAAACAGGCTCGGGGTGGAACAGGTTAAATAACATTAGCATTTTCCCCTAGGCCTTATCACACTAGCATAAGCCTATAACATGCTAGCTAGCACTTACAGCCAGCCTCCTCTGTGTGTTCGGGCGGCAGACAGCCTATCCGTTTTTAAGAGTGCGCTTAAGACCTTCCTTTTTGATAAAGCTTATAGTTAGGGCTGATTAGATTCAGCCCCTAGTTTTGCTGATATAGGCTTAGTTTGTCGGGGGACATCTTACTTCTTCCTTCTCTCTGTCTGTACCTGTGTACTCTCATGTTCCGATTAACCCAGCTTCCCCAAATTTCTTTCTTTTTGGTGTCTATATACGCCGGGATCCGGAGTCATGGATGATCCTGTTGCTGCAGTCCTGTGTCCTGGATCGCGAGCCCGGATCTTGAGTCGTGGCTGTTGCTGTGGTCCTGGATCATAAGTCCTAGATGGATGTCCTCGTGGATTCATCTTCCTATTATACACACATGCATTTCCAAACATTTGGACTACCTATGTTGCAAATGTATTATCTTTTTTTTTACACACGGCATCTATTGCACGTCTGTCCGTCCTGGGAGAGGGATCCCTCCTCTGTTGCTCTCCCTGAGGTTTCTCCCATTTTTCCCCTTTAAACTGTGGGTTTTATCTGGAAGTTTTTCCTTGTACGATGTGAGGGTCTAAGGACAGAGGGTGTCGTATTGTCATACTGATATTCTGTACAAACTGTGAAGACCACTGAGACAAATGTAACATTTGTGATATTGGGCTATATGAATAAACATTGATTGATTGATTGATTGATGGCCTGGCCGGGGGACTTGTCCTTGAGGTGAGGGCCTCGTACAGCGGGCGCACGGTGTGGGCCGCCCGGCGGATGAACCGGTGATAAAACGTCACCATCCCGAGGAACTCTCGGAGCGCCCGAGCTGTAGGCGGTTGTGGAAAGGCAGACACGGCCTCCACTTTCGACGGGAGGGGGGCGGCCCCATCCTTGCTGATGAGGTGCCCGAGGAAATGGATGGAGGACAACCCGAACTGACACTTCGCCGGGTTGATAATCAGGCCGTGTTGGCTGAGTCTCGCGAAAAGCACCCGGAGATGCGCCTGGTGCTCTTCGGAGGAGGAGCTGGCGACCAGGATGTCGTCTAAATAGACGAAGATGAATGGCATGTCTCTGAGCGCTGAATCCATCAGCCGCTGAAAGGACGGAGCTGCGTTCTTAAGGCCAAACGGCATACGCAGGAACTCAAAAAGCCCAAACGACGTAATTACTGCAGTTTTGGGCACGTCCGAGGGGTGCACCGGAACCTGGTGGTAGCCCCGCACCAGATCCACCTTGGAGAAAACCAGCTTGCCCGCCAGGTGTGCAGAGAAGTCCTGGATGTGAGGGACCGGGTAGCGGTTTGGTGTAGTGGCGTCGTTAAGGCGGCGGTAGTCACCACACGGTCACCAGCCACCGGCTGATTTAGGCACCATGTGAAGCGGCGAAGCCCAAGGGCTGTCTGAACGGCGGATGATGCCCAGACGCTCCATGTTGACGAACTCCGACTTGGCGACTGCCAGCATGTCAGGGTTGAACCACCGGGCCCTAGCGTAAACAGGGGGGCCTTCAGTGTCAATGTGGTGCTCTACCCCGTGTTTGGTAGTGGCAGCGGAAAAGGTGGGCTGCGTCAAGTCGGGAAACTCACTGAGAAGGTGCTGAAACTTATCGCCCTGTGAGAGTGAGCTGGAGAGCCCGCTGAATGACACCTCGCCGCGGGTACATGTGAACGAGGCAAACGTCAGTGCGTCCATCAGGCGGCTGTTCTTGACGTCCACCAGCAGTCCGTGAGCGCACAGGAAATCCGCGCCGAGGAGGGCGAAGGAGATGTCAGCCGTGACGAAATCCCACTTAAACCGCTGACCCTCGAAGCACAGGTCCACTGTCTTTGTGCCATAGGTGCGAATAGGGGTGTCGTTAGCGGACGTTAAAGGTGGGCCGTGGCCCCCACCGGCGGCGTCGTCCACGGTAGCTGGCAGGACGCTCTGCTGGGCTCCTGTGTCACAAAGGAGTCTGCGACCAGAGAGGGTGTCCCTGATGAACAGGAGCCGGTTGGATGTGCCCACGCTCGCGGCCGATACCGAGCGCAGGACTTGGCGTTTCCCGTTACCTTGTAGGTGCAGGGGGGACGGCACGTCCTCGCTTTCGCCCCGAAGCGTGCATGGTAACAACACAGGCCAGGGCTGGAGTTGCTGACGTCGGTCCTGGAGCTTCTGCTGGGTGGCATGCCTGTACCAGGGAAGGTGCCGTTGCGTGTCGGGGCTAGCACCTCCGGGGCAAAACGCTGGGTTGCCAGGAAGAAACGGTCAGCCTCTTCGGCCAAAGCGCGGGGCTCAGTAATAGCCGTGTTTGCGAGCGCTGTCTGAACATGCGGCGGCATGTGCCGAAGAAACAGTTCAATGAACAAAAAATGTGGTTCTTCCGTACCCAGCAGGCTGAGCATCATCTCCATGTGGTCAGAAGGCTTGTTGTCCCCCAGGCTAGGAATAGCGAGCAGGCGTCGGGCCCGTTCCGACCGTGACAGCTCGAAAGTCTTCAGCAGGAAAGCCTTGAACGCTGCATATTTATCCTGGGCAGGAGGAGATGTAATAAAGCCCACCGTCCGGGTCGCAGTGGAGCTCCCCAGCGCCGAAACGACGTGAAAATAACGTGTTGTGTCGTCAGTCACTCCGCGGAGGGCGAACTGAGCCTCCGCCTGAGCGAACCATGCAGCCATGCTCGGTTCAGTCTCGGATCCTTCAACAAGACTTATGTCGGGGTCACCAATGTAGTGCCGAGAGATGGGAGTCGGAGGCGGGGTATCAAAGCTACAAGCTAGACTTGTATTTAGCATCTGGAAACACACATGTAAACAACTTCATAGATGGGAAGCGAAGACCAGCGGAAACAAGAAGACCAGCTCACTAAAATGTCGGTGCAGAACAATACCCCAACCCCTAGATCTGTGGGTGAATAATGTCAATCACCACAGCACCAACATTAGTTATCAGTGTTCTCTATTCTCAATTTAAAAAGAATAAACTGACAATAAAGAAGTCTTATAACATATGTTGCTTGTGTCTTTGGGAGGCCTTCAGTGTTTGTTTTATTATTTATCAACTAGTTACATTGTCATTTTGTAAATTAAGAAAATAACATCCAAAGAATTAAACAATTATAATTGCAATGTAAATAGTTTTCACCCCATTTTTTTACTTTTAAATTAATCTTTATCGTGTGGTGTTACCAATTCTTAAAATAATACAAGCATTGGATGCTCATCAGAGGATTTTCAGGGCAATCGATTTGCAGCCAATCAGAGACGAGACTTCTGCTGCACGCACCCATCATGCGCTGAGCCAGACAGAGCGCATGCGCTAAGGCACTGACACTAGAGACCACACAGTTAGCATGCAGGAGGTGAAGAGCACTGCAGTGCACGTGGCGCGCCCAGAGGAGAGGGAGCAGCACTTTGAGAGGTAGCGGTAACAACTATTTATCAACGGATTCAAAACACTCAAGTCTTAAAACATTGCAAACCTCAAAGTCCTAGCTATGGTATACATGTTGTTTAACGACCGAAAACAAAGTAATGTTAGCTAACGTTACCATAGCTAGGTAGCAGCTAGCTAGCTACGGTAGCGGCTAGCTAGCTACGGTAGCAGCTAGCTACCATGCTTTGAAAATGAGCTGTTCTATGCCATCATTACATGCAGTAATGATATTGTTTAATGATGTGCAAGATGCGTGCTCGAGTGGCTGAGCGTGATGTGCAGTGAATGTTTCAGAGTTACTTTTTCGCAATATTATTTAATAAATAGTTTAGCTAGCTAACTAGCATACATTGTCACCAGTGGCGCCGGATTCATTTCAGAAGTGGGGGGGCCAAAAAGTGCGTGTGTATGTGACATAATTGCCAACCCTCCCGATTTTCGCGGGAGACTCCCGTTTTCCAGTGGCGGGCCGTGCATTTCACACCTAGGCCTTCAGTGATGTCCGACACAGTCCTACCTGAATTATTCCACCTCTTAATACCATCATTATGACGCCATGGCTCTAGAAACTATACATTTAGACAGAAACGCAGTATAACCGGGCGTTGCATCACCTTAACATAGTCAAGTACAACAGAGTTATATTAATATTTCCGAAGCATTTATAATCAATATATCCACATTTACAATTAAGAGTGTTAAACTACCAGCTTTAAGATCGCTTGGATACTGTCAAAACTTAAAAATAAAAGTTGTATGCTTTTAAGGCATTAGTCTACAAAGTTTTATTAAGTCCACCAAAAGTATGTGAGCTTTAACAAGTTTGTTCACTAAACAGTGCATTGTCGCACCCAAAGCAGTTTCATTTAAGAAACGTGACGATAAAGAAACAAACTATTCACTGAAAATAACAGAAAACAAACAAATAATTTGCATTTGTTCATGAGGATATATTTGCGACAGTGGTGAAAGTGTATTCCTAGCCCTGAATGTCCACTTTGATAAAGGTTAAACCAAAACAATTCAACAAGTCTCCTTGAGTACTTTTACTGCACAGCTGAGCCAGTGCGCCACACACATCTCTCTATCTCTTGCAGAAGCATCAAACATTTATTTTTTATATATTTGTCATTTTAATTACATATATATTAATTAGTTAATATTGATTTAATATTAACGACATAAAATGACAAAAATATATAAAAATAAAATAAAAAATAAAATGCTTTGTACTCACCAAAACAACTGATTATTTGAACACAAAATCCATCCTCCTTTCTTTCCTCAAGAAGACTTCGATGACTCTGTTGTACAGTTTATCTGTGCGTTTCAGTTCCACCAATAAGTCATTTTCTATAGACATGAAGGCTAATGATGAAAGCCGAGTCTGTCCAGTAGAATTTCTGGCATAAGTTTTAATTTGCTTTAAGGCCGAGAATGACCGCTGGACAGAAGCAGTGGACACAGGGATAATCACTGCCACACATGCCAATGTGTAAAGCTGCCCCATGCTCTCACTCAGATTTTTCTGCTTAAGGAAATCAAGGAGATCAGTGGGACTTTTCCCTTCAAAATAAGTCATGGCATACATTACAGTCAGTTCTGTTTTTAGCCGGGACAGATCGAACAGTGTTCCGTGACTCTGTGTTAATTTGGCTAAGGCTGTTTGCGGGAATTTTTTCCGGTGGGTCTGAAAGTGCTGGGGGTCCAGGAGGGAGAGAAACATAAATTTTTCGTGGTCTTGAAACCTACTCCGTATCTGGCAAAGAATGTTGTCCAGAATATTGCTGTGGAGTTGTTGGTAGTATGCGCGAAGGTCTCCTTGTGCTGTACGTGGGCCTCTGCGTGCGCTCGGACCATTTGAGATGCGCGCTGTGTCCTCGTAGATCTGACGAAACTGACACCTCTCTCGCTCAATTGTGTCACAAAACTCGTTCACCCTTGTCAGACAGAATTGTACATCCAATGTTTGTTTCTGTAGTATTCCAAAGAGCACATCTGAATGCTTAAACATCCCATTGAATGTTTCAAGCAAAAAACAAAACTCAAAATCATCCAGACGTGCATTAAATCCATCAGCGCTAAGCATAGTATCCCCATCATACTCCTCATGATGTTCCAGTATGTGGTCAAACACCTCCTTTAGGGAAACTCTCTTCTCAAAGACTGCATTGACCAATCTCAATGTATATTGCCACCGCGTTGGTGCAACATTAGGAAGACGACGCTTGCAAATGTCATCCAGCAGTTGCGTGCGCTTAGGGGATCTGGAGAAAAATGCTGCAAGGCCATTGAGGCTGGCAAACAAGACCTTGCATTCTTTAAGCTTTGAGGCCCCTTGAGTCAGCACTATATGTAGTCGATGTGCATAGCAGTGAATGAATAAGGCCATAGGTGCCCTCTCCTTAACTTTAGCCTGCACCCCATTTAGTCCAGATGCCATGACCGCTGCGCCATCATAACACTGTGCCACAACTTTATCCAGACTACATTCATATTCCTCCATGAAACGGAAAATAAGAGCGGCAATGTCATCAGCTCGCTTGCCGCTTGTAACATCTTCAAATCTGACAAACCGCTCCTTGACACCTGTGTCCGTCACATAACGCAGGACAAGTGCCAGCTGTGCTACATTACCCACGTCTGTCGTCTCGTCCACCATAACAGCGACAAAGGGTGCTTTTTTAATCTCCATTTTGATCTCTTCTCCCATCACTTCAGCAATAGCATAAATCAGGTCGTTTTGTATTTTGCCTGACGTCCCAGTAAACACTTTGTTTGTGGACAGGTGGTAATGCAAGTCTGTGTTGTTCTCAGCAAGCAAAGAAAGAAGCTCCACGTAGTTTCCTCTGTTTCTGGACTCAGCGCTTTCATCGTGTCCCCTAAATGAAAGTTCCTGTTTACCCAAAAACAGGACACAATCAATCAGTCTTTTCAATATTTCCCTATTTTTGTTCACCCTTTCGTTGTGGAGCTCCGTTTCCCGGCGCACTTGTTCGTTGAGCTGTAGATCCACTCGGGTGTCCCCAAAGGTTTTCAAAAGCACCATTGCTTGTAAGTGCCCAGCCGTGCTTTGGTGTCTCGTTGCTGCCTTGGTTAGACAACTCAAGTTTGCAAATCCAGTGTGGCTCCAAACACCAAATCGATCAGTTGCAAATAGCAGGCATTCCCAGCAGTACAATTTGCAGTGCCTCTCGGAGGCTGTGAGCCAGGGGTACCGCTCGTAGTTAGTGATTTGAAAGTGGCGGACAAACCCTTTTCCCCGCTGTGATAGGCTCGCTAGCGTCGGGGTTGGCCGTTCTCTTCTCACAATGTCTAGCTTTTCTTGAAAAGTTCGTCTTGAAAATGGCGTTGTAATTATATCTGCGACCAAATCGATCTCTTCTCCTCCTTCAGCCATTGTGGGTTGAAAAAAAACAGCTTGTAGAAATCTACACAAATTAGCTCGTTCAAATTCAAGTTCAGTTTGCTAGCTCTACATAGCTCTGCCTCTCAATAGTGCGTATCCAATCAAAAGACGTGCACGTGCTGACGTCATCGTACGCCTGCTAGCTGGCCCGTTGTCGCCAACTCAAAATCTGATTGGTTAACGCCACAGTTTTGTTTCCGTTCACTTTAAGCTACAGGCGCCCGCACTGTTGATTCTGAAGGCCTAAGTGCAGATGTCTTGGACCCTGGCAACACATTATGGCTGACATACACTCTTGAAAATGCTGGGTTATTTCTATAAACACATTGCTGGGTTGATTTGGCTGGGTCATAATTATGGGTTATTTGGGTACTGTAAACACACTGGTGGGTTGTTCATGCTGGGTCAAAGGGGTTATTAGGGCTTCAACTGCAGTTGAACACCTGCCTGGGTTATTTTTAACCCAGAGGTTGCTTTATAAATTTTCCCACTTCTGAATCATTCTGAAACCATCTTTTTGTCATTTCTCACATCAAAACGGTATGTAACCTATATTTTACCTATATATATAATATATATATAATTCTAATAATAATTCTGTAACCTATATTTTTGTAATGAGTTGTGATAACAGCACAATAGGGATCTGTATTAATAATAATATGGCATTTAACAGACTGTGCAAAGTATAACATTAGCAGTTAACGTCGGCTACAAATGTTTTACATTTCTGTCAATGAGTGAAAGAGCCTTGAATTTACATTGTGATGCGATAAATTATTATTTTACAAAGACGTTTGTTCTACTAGTAGCTATAAATAGGTCTGAACTATATAGCTTTGGGTTTGTGTGCAAAATTATTAGATGTAGGGCCTACAATAAGGCAGTATAAATCACATGGCTTTTACGTCACTACTGTCACGTTTGTAGTTTTGTATGTTTGGGTTTATTTTGCTGTTCGGTTCTCCCTGTCAAGTTTTCCTCCATGTATATTGTCTGGTCCCTCTCCCTGTGTTTTTCCTCCTGTCATTAGTTTCCCTGGTGTGTTAATTGTCTGATTGTGTTCACCTGTGGCCCTTGGGTTTCTCCTCCCCTGCCCAGCTGTTTCTCGTCTTGTGATTACCCCTCCCTGTATTTAGTCTTGTCTCTTCCTGTGTTCAGTGTTGGTTCATTGTTTGTCTGTGACTGTGTTCACGGGGTAGTGTTCTGTTTTGTCCATTTAACCTTGGAATAAAGGTATTTTTTTCTGTGAAATCTGCACTTTGTAATACATTATTTGTTTTAAGGCTCTTTGTTTTTTTGGGGGGGGGGGGATTGCATTTGTATTGTTTGCATTGTTCTTTTATAGTGGCCTGAATGTTGGTGATTTGCCAAAGCTGAATACATGCATTTTTTATATATATATTTATATATATATATACACGGTGTGTTTGGAGATAATTCATTACACTATTATACATTATTATTATATTATATTTAGCCCAACAATATAGTTAATTTCGATCAATAGCTTGGGTCAAATAAACAACCCAATGTATGGTTTATATTTAACCCAGTGATATAGTTAATTTCAATCAATAGCTTGGGTCAAATAAACAACCCAATATATGGTTTATATTTAACCCAGTGATATAGTTAATTTCAATCACTAGCTTGGGTCAAATAAACAACCCAATGTATGGTTTATATTTAACCCAGTGATATAGTTAATTTTAATCACTAGCTTGGGTCAAATAAACAACCCAGCACATGGGTTAAAATTATCCAGCCCAGAACATGGGTTAAAACAACCCAGCGTGTGTTCTGTCCTATAGTGAATCAGCAGCTGGGTTATGATTGGGTTATTTTTTAACCCAGTAGTTTTAAGAGTGTATGATTGGATAAAAGCTCTAACATAAAGGCCAGCCCTCCAAATCTCGTTCTGAGGCTGGAAGCAGCGCAACCAAGAGGAAAGCTATGAAATGAAGAGAATAGACTATGGGGAATAATTTAATACATATTTGTGGAAAAAATATATCAAAATTAAATTTATATTCTGATGATGTTTAGGCCAGCAGAGAAGGCCTTGCTGGCCCTGACGGCCCACCACTGCCGTTTTCCTCCCGGGGTCATATTTATCCCGCATTTCTCCCGATTTCTGACTAAATCTGATTTGTTTCATTCTAACATAACGCACCAAATGTTACTGTTTCCACTCGGACTTCAATACAGCTACACCATTGTTTGGTTTCCATGGTAACGTGTCTCTTTATTAGCGCGAGCAAATTCAAGTCTGTGAGAGGGTGTTCAGGAGGAAGATAGAACAAGAATGGACAACTCAACCCTCTGCTCACTCCTTTCCTGTAAATTAAACTATACAGCTCCAGCCCACACATATGACAGCGCAGTTGCTCCATCATTCCATCTCTCCTTTGTTCCTGCTCAATACATTCTTGTTCGACAAGCTGAATGTTGACTGGTGTTTGACTGAAGTAAGCGCACTTTTTTTGAACACACTCTCTGTGGAAAGCTCCAGTTATTAACTCCGGTATTTACAAAGCTGTCATCTCCACATTTGGAGAAAGTTACAAGCCGTTTGACAGCACCAAATCTGCATATTTCACAGAAGGCTCGTTTAGTGGTTTTGCAAATAATCAACCACTCTCTGTTTTTGTACCATTCTGCATTGAAGTACCTTTCTCTTTGCCCAAATAAACTTTTATTTGCCCATCACAATGTCCCGACAACAAACCTCCATGCAGTCGGAAACAGCCTGTTTCGGTTCAACGATGCCGGCGGCGGCGGTTTGCTGCAGCTTTTGGGTTAATCTGGCTGCGCTGGTTCTGTTGAAGGACCAGGCTCCGGAGTTGCGGATGTCAGGGATGTGACATTCAAGTTGTTGAATTTCAGTTTAGTTTGACAGTATTTTGTTTTCTTATGCGCCGGTTCTTCTGAGATGTTTGCAAGTTTATGTATCTAGGTTAACGGCTGACACACAGAACAACGTAACAAATAACGTAAACAACGTAACAAATAAACACATCTAAGCTTTTTTATTGGTTGTAATTTACATGGATACATTTGAATGGTGTGGCAATGTCCTATTTGATTGGGTTAAAATGTACATATTCTTCCTGTTAGGTCTGCCTGCTTTATTTTACCTAATGCAAAGTGACCTGCTGCTCCATCGAAGTTAGTCGCATTGACCCGAAGACACATTTTGAGTTGTATACACTGCTGGAAAGAGGAGATTCCTAGCTTTCTAATGATATCAGGATTTTTGTACTCCAAATATTAAGCAAAATATGTCACATTATATAATGACTGTCACCGAGTCATCATTTTGAGAAAAAGGCCTTTAAAGTTTCCTCTTCTCTGGATCGATCTGATTGATTATTAGCGGAGCAAATTATCAAAGTAGTAAGGGAGGGAAGATATTTTCGTTTGGATTACTGGTCTGGGGGAAGCCCGCAAGCGTGTGTGTGTGTGTATACGTGTGTGTGTTTGTGTATTTTTTCCCCGGGGAAAACACTCACGAGAAACACCGGCTGTTGTTCTGCTTGCTGTGACGTCAAGTTACTCCGTTCTCCGCTTGTAATTATGCCGTTACAAGCTTCAAAGTTGTATTTATCGTCTGAATTTGCCGAAACAAGTTTAATATTCTGAAAGCCAAGACTTTGTTTATTTGAAATCAGATGAAAACAAACTGTAACGGACCCTGCCGTGTTATCTATGATTACTATGCCTTACATTCATAATGTCAGCGGAGGGAGGGGAAGCAGCGCTGTGGAAGAGCAGAGTGGCGAGTGAGAGCTGCCATCTTCCCTTTACAATCTTAAAAAATGCCTGTAGCTAACGAGATTGGATATAACAATCAAAAATAACAAAATATACACAGCTAGATCAGATTTTTTGCGTTTTAGATGCGACTTTAGAGTAGAGGGGAATTATTGAAACGGGATGTATACAGTGTTCCGCAGCATCCGCCGCTGCGAAAATGTGGGGCAGGGCTGTAAAGTGGGGGGGCCAATGGCCCTCTGGCCCCCCCGCTTCCGGCGCCCTTGATTGTCACTAACTCCTAATGTTAGCTCAATCCTTAGTTTTATAATCGATTTTTTCGTGGGCATAATGTTACACACAATGCACATTATCCATAACTTTTAGATCCTATGTTAAGGCTATAAACAGAGGTGGGAGATTAAAGTTCTCAGATCTTGCACTTGTATAAGAGTAGAAGTACTCGGGTCTTATACTTGAAGTGGTATTACTGTACTTAAAGCTGCTGCTGTGTTATTTAAGTTATTTTTGCTCAAGAATGTGCAAACTTGTGTCTCTTTTCTCCCCTCAGCTGTTAGCTGCAGTACCAGTAATTGCAACCTACCAAGAATAAACAGCAGCCAGAAATCCTCAAGTAAGATTTCTTGCCATATTACAAGTTTTATCAATTCTCAATGTCCTATGTAGTATTGCTATGCAAACAGTGAAAGGATATGGAAATCATCAAGAGGTGGCTAAAATATGTTTTCTGCTGACCCTGTCCAGAGCAGTACATTGCTTTGCTTCCAGGTGGTTGCTCCTGTCTGCATCTCCAAGCTCGGGGCATACCGGCCATCAGTGGCGGACTGGCCATCGGGACGTTTGGGACGAATCCCGATGGGCCGCTTGGCCCACTTCGGTACCGGCAGGGGCGGATTGGCCATCTGCAGAATCACCAAACGGCCGGGTCGGTTCGCTGCTTTTAAACGGCATCATTGAAGTTGCGCTGACAGGCGACAGAGGTCCACCGTTTCCCAGTCCGCCCCTGCCGGCTATCATCTACTCTAGGTAATACACTTACTATAGATAAGTACTGTACCTTTTATAAAACCCCACTTTAAACACCCAAACTATCCCTTTATGATGTGACATTTTCTACACTGTTAACATTAGGAAACACTTAAGAAAGAAAAGAAAGCTGCAGGAGCTGATCATTCCTAAAATACAATTGGCCATATGATCACCAGTAAAAAACAACAACAATCTGCACTAAATATTTTTTGGATTTACAAATGTTTTGTGACTTTCTCCTTTGTGTACCTTAAGGGAGTTCTCCCCTGACAGCTGGACACTACATGATAGCAGAGGACCAGACCATCGTCAGTGGCAGTGTCCTGAATGCTGTCGACGCCCTGATGCTGATGTTTGCAGCATATTACTGCCTCAACATCAGTTACCGCTCAGAACTGGGAGCTACCCTGGAGTTCTTGCAGAGGTAAGACTTGAATTGTGATTATTAAGTCATTCCATCTTAAACCACAGAGTAGAGGATTGTGCACATTTCTGACACATAAGTGCTCCTGACAATACAAGATAATCAAGATAAAAAGATTATTGTGCTGCATTCTGTTTCACATTATGCTCTTGTTTTGTCTTGGGTTGTAAATTCAGCGTACCCCTTTCCTTTGCAGTGGTGTGCTTTGGCTCCTCCCTAAAAGCCCAAACTTACTCTTAGCCAATCGGTGGTATGTTTACTTCAGCTCAATGAAAATGACAGAAAGAGGGCCCTTTGTCGACAACAAAAGAAAACCAATTCAGTTATTTGGAAAAATGAATTGTTTTCAAGGAGTCCTATTGAATAGGGATTCAGGTAGGACTGTATAGGGGAAGGTTTCACTCGGAGTGACTTACACTTGGGGTGTCGGTAAGAACACACAAGATTCTTGGTAGCGGTTGATTTCCTTAACTTATTCATATCAACGGCACAGTAATACAGCCATGGAGCAGGTTTAGTGTATGTGTGTGGTCTATAACAGAGAAACACACAAGTATAATTAGAATATTGTACTTCTACCACCAAGTAAAAGCTTAGCGTGAGTGTCAGCACCTGATGACAATGGAATCTGACGAGGAAGACGCAACTGTTTCTTGCACCGAAATGGGATGGGCACCGGAACCTGGTATTATTGCAGTGAACAAACACATTCAAACTTCTTCCACTCTGCTGCTGACACGCACCTCATCTGCCCCAGTTACACACAAACCTCTCAAGATGGCTCTCATAGATACCCACATTAAAATGATCTTCAAGTGACCGCTTGCTCCTGTTTACAGACCTGCTGCGATACTGTCCAGTGTGATAGTGATGCCAAGTGACGACTTTATCGAACAAAACTCTATTCAAACCAATGCTTTAAATGTACAGATATGATCATAACAGTTAATGGAAAGTACATTGAAGAGTAACATTGCCCTCTGACTTCAAGCTGTATAACTGTAAAGACAATGAATGGCTGTATCATCCGCAGGATTTGTAATTAAACACTAAATGTAAGTGTACTTCTGTCTTAACAGGTGCCTATTCAAGATCAATCCGGACAAGGGGACTAAAGTGGAGTGGAAGGAAGAAAAACAAAAACAGCACTCGATTAAGGTAAAAGTGCATTCATTAATTACAAACGTTGCTGACTTGGAATGGAGAAAGTAGAAACACACACAGTCACACACACAGTCACACACACACACAGACAGTCACA
>CALSBZ010041594.1:0-20958 GCA_943591055.1 Gobionotothen gibberifrons
ATTCTGTTTTTATTTAATCTAATTTAGGCCTAAAGCTTTTATTTGTGTCACTCACAAAGGAGTGACACTACTTCAAAGGTTCATTTGAAGTAGTGTAATTGCCATCAAAGTAAAAACGACCTGCCTTGATGATGTAATTCTGCAAATAGTCTTCCTCTTAATATTTGACTGGCAAAGCTGGTCTTGATACCCTTCACCTCCCCAAGTGCATGCTGGGATATGTTCTCGCTCAGCGGGTTCAGAAAAATAGCTGAATACGTTATTAGCTGAATGGTAGCTGCTTTTAGCTACAGAGACCAAGTAAGTGTGTTGATGAACTTAGCGGAGAAATGCAGAAAAGTGAAATGATTTGAATCAAAATTGTTACAGCTCAAATGCATTGCAATGACTTGAAAACTTGAAAGGGAAATGTTAAACTGGAAGAGTAGGAAAAATAGTGAAGAAGCTTAATATTTAGGTTTAAAAAGGTATAAACAACAACATGTATAGCCTCAATGTCCTGAAATAGCTGAATAAGACGATGATGGTGAACTTCTACACCTCCATCATCGAGTCCATCCTCACCCCCTCCATCACCATCTGGTACGCTGCAGCCACAGCCAAGGATAAGGGCAGGCTGCAGCGTGTCATCCGCTCTGCAGAGAAGGTGATCGGCTGTAACCTGCCATCCCTCTACGACCTGCATGGCTCCAGGACCCTGAGGCGGGCAGGGAAGATAGTGGCCGACCCCTCCCACCCTGGACACAAACTGTTCACCCCCCTCCCCTCTGGCAGGAGGCTGCGCTCCATCAAGACCGATACCTCTCGCCACCGAACAGTTTCTTCCCCGGTTTCTACCGGCCTCTTAAACAAGGCCCGGCCCCCCCACTGACATTTTACCTCTACCACATCATAGACTATATGCATTACATTAATGCACACAATGTTCATACTCCTTTCTGCACATATTATGTTAGTTGAATAGTTTCTGCAGCTGAAAGTAGGCTAAAGGAGTTAGATATTAAATGTAAGTAGTAGTGAATAAATGTTTACCAACACCTATGTGTGTAAGCCCAGAGATCAAAGGTTACCATGGAGATGTGCTGTGAAAGGAGAGCCTTTCCATTCTGAAGGAGAAATAAACCCCTTACATTTATAATTATAGTTTAAAAACGGTAGCCGCTTTTGGTAAAATGTCAGTGTGTGTGTGTGTGTGTGTGTGTGTGTGTGTGTGTGTGTGTGTGTGTGTGTGTGTGTGTGTGTGTGTACCAGTGTGTGTGTACCAGTGTGTCTGTGGGCGTGTCTGCTCTTATTAGATGATGCCACTCAGCTGTTCAGGGCCACAGTGTGATAGTTTGGTGGCGTACTGAGCTCGTCAGTTGGAGTTATGACATCATCACACAGGTGTTTGTGTTTGAGCTAACGATGTGTTATCATAAAAACTGCGCTTGAGCCCAGAGATCATAGGTTTCCATGGTGATGTGCAGTAATCAGTCAGAGGAGAGCTTTTCCATTGATCTGAATGAGAGATAAACGTTTTACACCGTAGCAGATATCGGTGGAACTTCAATGTGTGGAGCGTCTCAGGACCGTGGGGAGTGTCTATGTGTGCTTTTTTGTACTTTTGGGTCAATAATGTGGCATTTTTGTCAGATTAACTAAAGGTGTGCAGCTGGTGCTGTGATGAAATATGATGCTGCATTTACAATTGGTCTTAATGGAGACATGTTGAAAGTTTTTGTCACTTCATGTCCTCAAGAGGCATTTTGTTTAATGTTTTTGTTTCATTTTTTTTAATGTTCCAACCTAGGAGAGGTTTTCCTATGTTTTTCATGAACAATTATGTCTCAGGAGCGTAGGGTTTGGGAATAATGGCAAGTTTAAAAAAATAAATTGGGCGAATTTCAAGCTGTCCTCCACTCTGTTTTGAGATCAAAGCGCTCTAGAGTTAACGAGCTGCTCAATACACGCTAATGTTAAAATCTGAAGAAAGCCTCTTTACCAAGCTCCAAACTAAGTTAAATATCTCAAAAGTGTAAAAGATATGAAAAATCTGAAGAACAGGTTTTATAGCTGAAGGTCTTGTGATCATTTAAAAGTTGGAATGAAGTCTCGAGCTGAAAGTATGTGGAAGGAGAAGCATTTGGCGTAAGGTGTAGGTAAAAGAGGATTTGAAGGTTCCTCCCATTGACTTCCATGTTAAAAAAAGAGTTTAAAAAGCTGAATATTTCAAAAAGTATGACATTTTGAAAAAGTTGAAAGTTTCCCATCGATTGCTGAACAGGCTGAAAAAATAAAAATAAATAAAAACTGTTTTTAGCTACAAAAATGCAGAAAAAGCTTAATATTTAAAAGAAAAGGTTTAAAAAAAGGTATAAACAACAACATGTATAGCCTTGATGTCCTGAAATAGCTGAATAATGTAATAGTTGAATGGTTTCTGCAGCTGAAAGTAGGCTGAAGGAGTTAAATATCAGATGTAAGTGGTAGTGAATGAATGTGTATTAAGAAGAGAAAATAAAGTAAAAAGGCTTGGGAAAGCAGCCTATTATTATGACTGCAAACTTTTCGACTAAAACCAAATGTCACCAATAATGTATAGAATATTTGGAACATGTTGAAGTCAGTACGAAGTCTCCATCAGACAGAAAAGAATAGTCTGAGACAGTCTGTTAAAGTCCAGTGTGTTTGTCAGTGTTTGTTTCTGGGCTGAGCACCTAATCATAACAAATAATCATAACACCTGTGTGAGCCCAGAGATCAAAGGTTTCAATCTGCCCAGCAACACCATGGTTACCAGCTGCAGCACTGAGTGCCATTAAGAATGCATTGAGGATCATATCTGACAATTTTGCCACCTGTTCAAAAACTATGGCTCCTATCAAAAAATTAACAGACATTATCAGGGAACCCCAATGAACTGATATATGTTTTTTTTTTGGGTTTTGTGTGGTAAATGTGAAGATGAGAGCAGTTTGTCTAAAGCAGGGGTGGGGAACCCGGCCCGCGAGACCTTTTGGTACGGCCCTCGAGGTAATTTATAAACACATGCAAAAAAGAAAAAATTAAAGAAATCTAGACCGCAAAAAAATTAAACAAGCGAGTACCTGTTTTTCCTGGCCAAGGTCAGGGTCCTTGAACACAACACGAGCCTAGTGTCATCACGTGGTATATGTCTCGTCTGACACATGGATGTATAATAAGAACGTCTGACAGGGGTGCAGTTCTGACGGAGAGCACCAGAACGTGGCTCCGGGCCGGGACTTGACAAATTGCAGTACCCATAAGGAGCCGTACACATGCCACAGTTTTTGTGTGGCTGTGTCTTTAGTTGAAAGCCCAGTGGCGATCTGCTCACCTGTCATACTGATCATACAGTCAATACATTTGTTGTTATTAGCATCTGGTTAGCTAGCTATGCTAACGAATATAAGAAGCTGTGTCTCCAACCAGTGAGGTAAAGGCACATCTTTATATGATCATTATAGTTATAAAAAAATAAGAGAATAAAGTAAACGGGTATAAAATACTATATGACAGTAACAAAAAGTTGTTATTAATAAACAAGAATACAGTTTGAAAGGGGAGTGGTTTGTAAAATATCCATAAAGAAAAATAAATCTGCTTTCAGTTGTGTTTCATATGGATGTTGAGAGATGTATCCAGAGATCTCCACATGTTGCTCTCAAAGTGCACCAGATTGATGCTTTTAACTTCAACATTTAAAAAACAATATTCCTGGGGGAGCATGCCCCCCGGACCCCCCTAGTGGAGGTGAGGCCCCCCCCACACACACTTAAATCATGTCCACATGGATAGGAAAGTCATAGTAAGATATCTGGATTAAGAGGTCGCTTTTTCTTTGCACAGCATGAAAGAAAGGCCAAATGAATGGGCTGTGATTTTAGTATTTTTAAGCAGAGGTCAACAATTTGTACGGCCCTCGGAGGATGTTAAAAAAGTTGAAATGGCCCTTGAGAGTGAAAAGGTTCCCCACCCCTGGTCTAAGGTGTACTTCTCTCTGTTCTGAAGAAAGATCCGGATTTTTTTTTACATAGGAGTCTAATGGGAGCTTGACTTGAGCTGTGTTTATAAGCGTTTAAATCTGCAGTGTAACTTCCAGTCATCTCATTAACAAAGGTCAGACTTGCAGTGTGGTATAAAAGGCGAACTAAATCAATGAAATGCAAAGCGTTACATGTGTGCAGAGGGCGACACCATCTGGTCACAACTTTAAATATTTTACCATGTTTATGTGCAAATGAAGAACTCTCACTGGTTCAGAACCTTTTTCCTTAAAGGAGGGGTAGGTAAGTTGGAGAAACCGGCTCGAGTGCACAAAAATTCCAAAGTACACAACCGAAAAGAATCCGCCCCTTCCTTCAGACTTCCTACAGAGCACCTCCTCCAACACACATGAACGCGCACATGACCTCAATAAAGACTTGAGCAATGCGGAAAAACATCATGGCTCAATCAGATGTAAGAAAACAACACCTAAGATCATGATAATGAATGTAAAACAAATGTATAACAAAGTTATTGTCAGTGCTTATATTTTTGAAGCTAGCATGTTTGTTTTGTGAAAATGTATTAAAAATGTTACGTCTGGCTAGCTGGCGAGAGCAGGCTGCGGTAACGTTATATATCAGCTCGGTGTGCTCCATAAGTAGTCGCCATCGTTGAAAAGCAACTCCGATATTGACTCTGGTTTGACTTCTCCTAGTTTCCACTTTCTTTTTCTTCATAATTTGCTCCATTACAGTTTTACTTTTGCGACCGGTAGACGATGTTGAATGGTGAAAGTGTCCACGGCTGTTGCTGGCATTGCTGATTGACTGCTGCCTGGAGACGGGAAACACGCCCAATGACGGCACGCGCAATGACTGCATGAGTGTGTGTGCACGAGATGGAAGGCTGACAGACAGGTCGGCCAACCAGTTATTTTAGCCAGCCCGGCAAAAACAAAAATCGCACGCATTTTGAGCAGATTTGGGCAGAATCCAGCAGAGTGGATCGTGCTGTTCATCCTATCTAATGTATATGTAAAGAAAAAAATACTATATATTTTAAGATAAAAAGCTGTAAAACAATCTCAATAATTGGCAGCAAAAATGTAAAAAAAATGTAATTGGAATAAAAGGATATATTTTGGCTCCTTCCTGTCTTTCAACTGGTTCTTTCTTGGCTTTATACTGGCTATCTTCTAGCTCTATTCAGGTTTTTTTTGGGGGGGGGAGGTTCTAGCTCTATCCCTGATAATTTTCAGAACCTGAAGGCTCTATACGGACTATCTTCTGGTTCTTTTCTGGATCCATCCACTATCTCTTGTCTCTGTCCAGTGAATTATACTTTTGTTACTGGCATACAACAGATACTTTCAGCATTATCGGAGCACGAAATGGAAGCTTGGTTGAAACACAGCAGACTTCTAAACAATGAACAGCCCGCAACTTAAAGTGGACCTATCATGCTATATTTGAAACATATATTGTTGGGCCATACCTATACAAAACATGTCTGTGAAGTTTTTTTTTCAAAATACCAAACAGATCATGCATTTTAGCCATGCCTCATTTCGCTCTATTTGCTCTTTTCCAGCCCTGTTTTTGCAAGGGCTGATTCTGCTTTTGTGGCAGACTACAGCACCACTTACAGGCCTGGCATATGTACTACAGCGTCTCCAGCACTTTCGAGCGGTCTCTCATTCCCCTGATAGGTGGAGAGTTGCCCATATAGGTGGAGCACCCCTTTTCTGACGTCAGAAAAATTCAAATGATAATCAGCTCTGTTGCAGCCCCGTTTCTAGAGATTTGGGTATCAAATCAAATCAAATCAAGTTTTATTTATAGAGCACATTTATAAAAGATTTTTGGTCGAGCCAAAGTGCTGTACAAATAATAAAATGATAGCCTACAGTAGAGACACTTTACAGCAAATACAACAGCACAGATTGTTCAGAATATCAGTATGAGAAAAACGACACCCTCTATCCTTAGACCCTCACATCGTACAAGGAAAAACTTCCGGAGAAAACCCACAGTTTAAAGGGGAAAGATGGGAGAAACCTCAGGGAGAGCAACAGAGGAGGGATCCCTCTCCCGGGACGGACAGACGTTCAATAGATGCTGTGTGTAAATCGAAGAGATAATACATTTTACAGCATATAGACCGAATGTTAGGAAATGCGTGTGTCTGTAATAAGAAGATGAATCCACGAAGATGTCAGCTACAATCCTGAGGAAACCATCAGGGAAGCAGCATGACGAGACCCAGGCAGGACCGCAGAGACAGGTTCAGCCACGACCCGAAGTCCACGACTTAATCCAGAACTCAGGATAGAGGATCAAGGACACAGGACTACAGCAAGATGATCAGCCTCAACTCCGGAACCCGGCGTAGATATAGATACAAAACAAGAAAAAAGATTTGGCTGGGTTAATCGGAACAAGAGAATATACAGACACAGACAGAGAGGGAAAAGGTCATTGGATAAAAGTTATTCTTGATAACCCTCTAGAAAAATCCCATGAACTTCCCCACTCAATCTATCAAGACCTGAGCAGTTCTATTAGATATAGGATAAGAAACAGAGATAAGGAGCACAACAACCTATCTCTTCGTCGTATGCACTCCCCTGCTTGTCTAAGCGACTCTGTACCCCATTTACCCTCTACAAGGCCATAGACCAGCAGAGGGAAAAGGGGGGTGGGTAAGAGTAAGGGTTTTTAAGAATAAACCGCAGGTGTCTAAAGTGAAAAAATATGAAATATAAGGTACTATAATTTTAAGTAATCCTATCTACTATTCCTATATTCGAATAATATTAAACAAAAACCAGAGAGAAAAAGTGAGTTTTAAGTGTTGATTTAAAAAAAAAAAACAGGGTCTGGGCCGACCTCACATGGAGGGGCAAAGTATTCCAGAGCCTAGGACCAGCTGCTGCAAAAACTCGATGCCCTCAGGTTTTAAGCCTGGTCTTAGGCACTATCAACAACAGCTGATCAGCCGACCTTAAGGGCCTGGGGTGTAGCGATGGAGGAGTTTGGCTATATAGGCAGGAGCCAGCCCATTTAGGGCTTTGAAAACGAATAAAAGGAGTTTAAAATCTATTCCGAACTGGAAGCCAGTGCAATGAAGCCAGAATTGGGGTGATATGGTCACGCTTTTTATGGCCAGTGAGAAGACGTGCAGCTGCATTCTGAACTAGCTGGAGGCGTCTAATTGAGGCCTGGTCCATGCCCACATACAGAGCATTGCAGTAATCCAGTCTCGAGGTAACAAAGGCGTTAATAACCCTTTCTAGGTCTTTAAAAGACAAAAACGACTTGGTCTTAGCCAATAGTCGTATTTTGAAAAAGCAGGTCTTGACTACAGTGCTAACCTGCTTATCAAATTTAAAGGCGCTGTTGAAGGTCACTCCAAGGTTCATGACAGAGGGGAGGATGTTTTTATTGAGGGAGCCCAGAATATCAACCGGGGAGACTGTTGGTTGGGGTCCAAAAAAGATGACCTCGGTCTTGCTCTCATTGAGGGTGAGGAAGTTTTGGCTCAGCCAGGATTTGATCTCTGTTAAGCAGTCCTTCAACTGTTGTAGTGAATTGGCATTTTGATTGAGGCAGATAAATCTGTACATCATCAGCGTAACAATGGAAGGGGATATTATGTTTTGTGAGAATTGAACCTAGGGGCAGTATGTACAGTAGAAAAAGGATGGGGCCCAGAATTGAGCCTTGGGGAACTCCACAGGTAAGAGGGGCTTTGGCAGAGGAGAAGGCACCTAACTGCACTGAGAAGCTATGGTCCGTCAGATAAGACCTGAACCATGCAAGGGCAGAGCCTGTGATGCCTGCGGACTGTTCAAGCCGTAACAAAAGGATGCTATGGTCCACTGTGTCAAAGGCAGCTGTCAGGTCTAACAGCACCAAAACAGCTGGGCTGCCTGAGTCGGCGGCTAAGAGCAGATCATTAAAAACTCTTAAAAGGGCTGTTTCAGTGCTATGCATAGGTTTAAAGCCAGACTGAAACTTTTCGTGGATGCCATGCGTGATTAACAACGACTGCAGCTGGGCGTAGACTACTCGCTCCAGGGCTTTAGATAAAAATGGTAGCTGGGAGATGGGCCTGAAATTTGCGAGAAGGGAGGGATCGAGATTTTTCTTTTTAAGTAGTGGCTTAACCACGGCATGTTTGAAGGCAGCTGGGACACATCCTGAGCTAAGAGAGGTGTTTACAAGCAATACAACACTTGCTCCGACTAATGTAATCTACCTGTATGAAGTACATTTTTAGTCAACTATATACTAAACGACTACTATACTATATCAGTGTGGAAAATGTGTGTTAAAAACTGTGAAACCGAAGAGAGGGAGGAGGGGTGAGAGTGTGAGGCCACATTCCTACTTGTTGTTTTGCAAGAAGAGTTGTGAGACCGGACACCAACAGATGTCTGGTTTTATCACCCAAGGGACTATGGTTCCTAAGCCCCTTGGCAGGGCCAATCAATGCATTGGGCCAATGATAAGGGCCAATCGATGGCCAACTTAGGGGGAGGCTGGATAGCCCCCCCCGCCTGAGTCCTTAATATGTATCTCTAACATGCTCCTCTCTGTCTCTTTTTCAACTGACTGGCAGGATGGTAAGATCTTCCAGGGGGGAAGAAGGGCAGGGGTGGGCCTACCCCTTATTGTTGTATTGTTGTATTCTACCATTAAAACAGATCATTGTTCATCTGATATCAAGGTGCTGTTCAACTCTTCCTTTATAATTTAATCAGCTCTACCCAAAGAACGCGCAGAGCCGAGGCGAGCATCAGAAAACTCAGAGCGGTTCCAACAAAATGGTGACCCGTCGTTTAGGTGAGCAGAGGCTGAGGAAGAGCACCAGCGGAAGCACTTCGAATGGCTTTGACAACTGAAAGCAGGGCCTTGTGATTCAACAAAAGAGGTAACAGCCGCCTGTTTATACCGAAGGTCTGTGATTGGCTACACTACATTTTTGAGTTGTCAAAGGGATTCACAGTGTTTTAAACTTACGGTAGAATATGCAATACATATTTTACTGTGTTAGGAAAGTTATATAACATAAATGTGAAGCAGCTAGTGTGGGTTGCTGGTTCTCATTCCAGTACGACAACTAGCTGGGGAAGTCTAGTGGGGTGTTCATTCTCCATCCAAGACTAAACTGAATAACAGATCCAACGCTCATAGGAGCGGGAGGTGCGTTATATGTAATTAAATCCAAGGGAGAGAGACGCAAACTTCAAAAAGCCATTTGAAGCGAGCGGACCTCATTTATCCTTTGTTTGTGGGAGTAAGGGGGTATGTTACTGTGTCATTTTTACGTAATATCTGTGTAGAAGTTGAGAGGAAATTGCAGAAATGAAGCTTACTGGAGGAGATTCTGATGGAATTGCTCAAGCAGACTGAAGCTCATTTGTGGTCAGCTGCTGCCATCTAGTGGCTGACAGGGGGTAACAGCACAGACAGAAACATTGATGTTTGGCGACATGCTGGACATTTTTTCTATTGTTGCAGTTTCAAACTTTGCATTTACACTCATACCGTTTGCATGTCCGAGCGGAGGACAGGGCATTTAAATAAATAGAATAAGTACGTTAAGAATAATGACAGGAATTGTCCAGTATATTAATAGATACAAGTGAACACATATTAAACTAGTCAGATAAATAAAAGCGAAGTCAATATGGAAGGAGAGTTTGAAAAGAATGATTCAGACGTCCAAATTCCTGGCAGTTTCCGAGAACCAGGGGACAGACTGTGAGATTGATTCTAAGTTGAATCAAAAAGGGGGGGACAAGGAACTATGATTAAATGATAGGATATGAGATGTTGGGGAATTTAGATTCAGCTCTAAGTGTTATGAACTGGCCTTGTCTGGTTACATTTTTATTGAAGCCAGACTACAAGTCGTATGGTTTAATTTGTATTGAACTCAGTCTCCAAGCGGTGTGGTTCATATCTGCACATGTTGAGTGAACCCCTCCCCTTCCCCCATTCACATGAGGTTAATGAATACTGCTAAGCTGGTTAGCTAGCCAGTTGGCAATACAAGAGGGTGATATAGTTTGAGTAAAGATACAACCGGTAACTACTGATTAAATACACAGTGATGGTGTACATGAACATTGAGTAGATTAAATAGTTTGGTTTTAAATGCTTTTCACCAAAAGTCATTTGAATTGTTATTATTTTAATGTGGTGTTGTTTGGAGTTATATTTCTAAACTATAATGTATCCACACGCATGTGGTTTCTTTGTCACAGTCCATTTTAAAGTCAGCCACCTCATGGCTAGATCTCATCTCTGAGAGTCCGTTGTGTTAATGTTAAGAGGTCCTTTTGTTCTTCAGGCCACATGTTAAGTTTGATCAGCATCCAATTTATTTGACCCCATGAGGTCAAGAGTCATTCTGTTAGACCACCATCTTGTGAAAGAGAAATCATTGTTCTTTTGTCACATTGTGAATTTGAAAATAGTTCATTTGGCTAGATCAATTTATCTATAAATGTTGTAGTTGGAGTTTGGTGTTTGCTAACATTTTTAGGAACGACAGCACCAGGAGATGAGTAAACTCAAGAATCCGTAGAGTGTAAATACATTGAGAGACACATTTTTACACTCAAACTGTTTGCATATCAGGGACAAGAAATTTAGATAAAATAAATAAATGTTCACCAAAGGTAAAAAGTAGAATGGAAAGTAGACATAAGCCTAGACTTGAGTCAATTTACATTGCTGTGTTCTGATTAGTGTCCTCTGCAAGTTTCCTATTGTTCTAAGTAACAGTGGGATTTAAAATATTGGAGAAAGGTATGGAGAGGTTCTTTCGTAGTGTGTGAAATATATGATGCTTGAAACATGTAATTATTCCAATTTATAGGAGAAAATGGTTTCCTGAGTTATGTTGGGTAAATATGTAACAATGGATGAAACCATTTTTAGAGGGAGTTTTTGTAATATCATTAGTAGACATTAATAGTGATTAGATGGCATTTAACAACTAAGACAGATAGTATGATTAGAAGAAACAGAGTGGAAAAGGTTGGATTTATTTAACCTCAGTGTGCTAGACCCCCATATGGGTAGTGCGTCCCGAGACCTGGACTACCCCTCTGTGTCAGAAAGGCTACGATCCCGACCCTCCAAGCAGACAAAAGACCCAACCCAACAGGAGACTCCTCCTTCTCCATCGAACAGACAGAGAACCAGAGCTGAAACAACAACAACAGGACTGCATCCAGAACGGTAGCCAGAACTATCTCCACCTGAGACATCCAGAACCAAACTTTATGAGTCACGAGATTTGGCAAGAGCAAAGTGTGGGACGTGTGAGCAGAATCCGCCCTCCATGAAAGCATCAAGGAGACTGTGGAGGAGGACATGAAGTGCAGAGCAGTACGAGAACAGTGGCATGATGGGGGCTGCAGGTGAAACTGGGCAGATGGCTGCATACAAGAGTTACAGCGGATGGATTCCAGAACTGATGGACAAAGGGGGAGGAGTCAGAGTCAGGAGTTGGTCGAGCAGAATGTGAGGAGGCCGGGGTCACGGCTTGAGAAAACCAGGGGAGGAGAAAAGGAGAACGGGAATGAGTGAGTTTACACATAAACACACTTATTCACAAAACGCACATAAAAGAGACCATATTTAAAGAAATTGAATTGACTTGGTTTAAGTAAAGATAAAAATATGTACTACCCATGAATTAATAAATTGGTAAATTAAAAATAGCATGTTAACAAATTATTCTTTAAGAGATTTGTATTCACGTGTGCATAAAGTAGTGATCTTATTTGTTACAATATTGATCACCATTAAAAGGATAGTTTTAGGAACCACTCTATAAGATCAGACACATCTTTATTTGTATGGATAATGTTAAAAAGAGAGCTAGTGCAAAGCCAAATATAGTATTCCAATCTAAAGAATTGATTTCGCCATTGTGGCATAGTTATTACCAAAGGAGGGCTTTGAGATGGAAATACGAGATGATTTCTGTTTTTAAATCCTTGATAAAGTAGGGAGTAGCTGTTGCATGTTCGGACACCCAGGGTTCCACACACTGCTGAAGAGGTTAACATTGTTTTTTAAGTGGACCAGAATTGAAGATAAATGCTATGAAATGCATTGCAGAGCTACACAGATCCTAGTAATGGTTTGACTCAAGAGAATAGTTATGTACACAAGTAACCTGAAATAGATATATTAGACATTTTAATACTAATTAGGTGTAAATGAATTGGAGTAGTAGTACTCTGAGAAAGTGAGTTTTGTACCAAGTTTCAGGAAAGGTGGGAGGTGGAAGTCCCAATAAAGAGTTAGAACCACTTGACAATTATAGTTGAAATCGTGAATGAATAAGGAATGGCGCTCCGCATAAGACATATTTTTGTGAAGACTCTGCAGAGCATGACCGAGACCAAATGACCTTTGACCCTGACTGACAGTGTGACAAAAGCACTGTCAATGACTGACTCTGGGGTATACCTGACCAAACCTGACCTGACAACCAGACAGTGTGAGTGTGAATGAATGCCGGCAGGTGACCAGTGTGACTGCATGATTCTAAAACAATAACTAACCAAGCATGTTTTTGGACTAACATATTATTTTTTGGAGCTCCAGGGGACACAAAAGGTTTCCTACAAATTCCACAAAAGGGGGAATCCGCACATGTGACCCATTTCTAATCTACTTGATGCTATTGTACTCCCACAGGCAGTGGCGGTTTGCAAAATGTGAAGCTCAAACAAAAATCGGAAGATTCTGTTTCTTTTAGGACTGGAAGACGGAGAGAAACACTTCTTTACACTGAAGTGTTTACTGTGGAAAATAATGGATGTAAATTTGTGAATAATGTTTGGTATTTTCTTATAATCAATGATTACCTGAACGTTTTCTTCCCATTACAGGATTTTGTTACACATGAGTTCATGTGTAAAAAGGGGGAGTGTGTGTATAATGTATTGTATCAACATGGCTGTCAAATTCACAAGCTACATTTTTCATTTAGGGACTGAAAGAAACCTGCCGCCCCAACTTGGATGTTCAATCTGACCATTGATTGACAGTTTTAGAATTAACCTGCTCCATATCCATAGGATACTGTTTGGTGAATGTTGACATGTTTCTAAAATATTGATTGAATTATAACAGGTAACGCAGATGCAGTGGCCAAGGGGCTACTGTGAGAGATGTAATTCCAGAATGGAATACCGAAGAAGTTGACCTGTGATAATGAAACAATTTTGTAATATTTCAACAGATATTAGAGTACCTGAGGTTTGAAATGTAGGAAGAACATATTACAGTTAAGCTAAAACATAGTAATGTAATGAGACAGAATTTAATTTAGACAACATCTTGTAACTAGCCTGGTAAAGAAATAAAAGCCATAGACTTTATTGTTTAGGTCATTATGGGGATATACATTTAATTTAAATTCATAATAGAAAGACATTTGATGACAGCCCAGGAGCCCTGAGTGTAGGAAAGAAAGTAGAGGTCATGAGTGCAACTTAAGGGATTGGGGTCAGACTTTCCCACTCAGGTTGCAGAGGCCAAAGGGGGACCCGAGAGGCGCGATGCAGACACAGCGGAGTTCGTCTGGCTGGGGGTCATCAGACCCCGGTGGCTCGGCCCCAGGTTCTCCGGCCCCTACAGAGTGACCCAGAGGACCTCCCACGCTGTCCGCCTAGAAGGAAAGGGGGACGTCTGGTGCCATTGGAGCCAGTGTGCGGTGGGGAGGCCACCTGGAGGGACCCTAGACGACATCAGGACGGACGTGGCCCTCACGAAGGAGGACAGACCACTCGGAAGCAGTCATCAGCGGACCAGAGGAGAAGAAACGAGAGGACATCACTCCTATCGCCAGCCCAGAAGCTGCCGTTAGCAGGCTGGGGGAAGAGGACGCCGGGAACACCCCATTTTTGTATCCCACATTTAGGGAGTTGTTTTCTAAAAGCCCATATTTAAGGGATATTTTTTACGTTTTAATGACTTTGTGAAGTGCTGACACCAAAACATTGCAGAGAAGAAGAGAAAATATCTGAAGAAGCCCTGCATTTCCTGATAACCTGTTGGTTGCTATTAACATTGGGAATAATAGTCTCTTTCTTCATCCTACTGTATGTACATTGTAACCCTTAAAGGGTCAGGGTTAAATGACCCATGGGTCCACAGCACTCTTAATAACTTGGGTTTAATACCGTACGTTAGCATATACGTTTTATTGATGTCAGAAGAATTGAGGCTAACAGCATAACTATGTATGGTAACTGGAAATGTTTCGCAGGCTTAGCCCTGTTTATTACTGTGACTGTTGCCATTATTTTCATCTTATGTGAATCCATTGACCATCCAGACTCCACTACACCAGCAGGGTTAAGAACTAGAATTAGAGCTGAGAAAGGAGGTGTGTGTTCAATGTTTGGTGATATGTGTTGTACTTTCATTCCAAACAATACGGCTCCGGACGGTTCCGTTGCAAAGGCTTTAGAAGGCCTTCGCACACTATCCAAAACTATGCATGAACAATCAGGAATCCACAATCCATTGGAGGAATGGTTTGCAAATATGTTTGGTCAATGGAAAGGTTTAATAATGTCTCTTTTCATTTCTATGGCTACTTTTATTGCCATTTTAGTAACATGTGGTTGTTGTTGTGTACCGTGCATTCGATCATTATGTATCAGACTAATCAGTGCCACCATTGAAGGAAAATCTGCTCCTCCCCCTTCGTACCAAATGCCCCTTTTGGCTTATGCCTCAGAGGGAGAGGACGGATACGAAGACCCCCCGCCTGAGTCCTCAATATGTATCTCTAACATGCTCCTCTCTGTCTCTTTTTCAACTGACTGGCAGGATGGTAAGATCTTCCAGGGGGGAAGAAGGGCAGGGGTGGGCCTACCCCTTATTGTTGT
Source organism: Gobionotothen gibberifrons (assembly GCA_943591055.1). Lineage (NCBI taxonomy): Eukaryota > Metazoa > Chordata > Actinopteri > Perciformes > Nototheniidae > Gobionotothen > Gobionotothen gibberifrons. Next base: position 14,924 of record CALSBZ010041594.1, read on the forward strand.
ATTGTTGTATTGTTGTATTCTACCATTAAAACAGATCATTGTTCATCTGATATCAAGGTGCTGTTCAACTCTTCCTTTATAATTTAATCAGCTCTACCCAAAGAACGCGCGGAGCCGAGGCGAGCATCAGAAAACTCAGAGCGGTTCCAACACGACTGATTAAAAAACATCTCTAAGGAAGCGAGAGGGAATGCTGTCTAAGGTGCAGTTTGTCGGCCGCAGGTGCTTGACTACATCCGAGAGAGAAGAGAGGGATACGGATATACAGGTATGGAGGAAAATAGAGAGGGTTGTGTTTCCTGACACACCGGGGACACATATTCATGTATAAAAGACGTACACAAGTGCATTTTGCATGATAGGTCCCCTTTAAAAGAAATAAAGTTGTGTTTTTTGCATTCTAATATTGCAATGAAAACCCATGATGTCATTGAATGCTCATTTCAGTAGATTTAATCACACAAAACATAAACATATTGGACATGGCCTCCAGACTGTAACCTCTTCACATTCTGTTGAAATAGTCAATTACTAGCCATTTCTTACACATTGCTGTTTTGAATCATAAATATGTGGATGACAGTTGAACTGGATGGAAAGAAGACGTATCGCTCTGTTGGCGTCGTTTGGACAACAAAAACAGAGTGAAACTCTCATTTCAGAAAAAATGTTTGAGTACAGACACCGTCCTGCAGAGAGCACACAACCCAACAGCACGTTTTTGGTCCAGCATCACTTTACAAAATGTTTGCATTAAGACACTATCAATCAATCAATCAATCAATGTTTATTTATATAGCCCAATATCACAAATGTTACATTTGTCTCAGTGGTCTTCACAGTTTGTACAGAAATCAGTATGGCAATACGACACCCTCTGTCCTTAGATCCTCACATCGTACAAGGAAAAACTTCCAGAGAAAACCCACAGTTTAAGGGAAAAAATGGGAGAAACCTCAGGGAGAGCAACAGAGGAGGGATCCCTTTCCCAGGACGGACAGACGTGCAATAGATGTCGTGTGTAAATCGAAAAGATAATACATTTACAACATAGGTAGTCCAAATGTTTGGAAATACATGTGTCTATAATAGGAAGATGAATCCACGAGGATGTCAGCAATCTTGTGGGAGCCGGGGGATCAGGGATCAGGGAAGTAGTATGATGAGAGTCAGGCAGGATTGCAGAGACAGGTTCAGCCACGACTCAGGATCCCGGCGTATATATGGACACAAAAAGAGATTTGGGGGAAGCTGGGTTAATCGGAACATGAGAGTACACAGGTACAGACAGACAGAAAGTTGGAGTGAGGTGCCCCCCCCAACAGTCGAAGCCTATAGCAGCTAAACTAACGTGTCTACATACATGCACTCCCTTAGGATAGGTTGAGGGAAAAGGATAGCAAGTAAGAAGTAGGAAACAGAGGTGGAGAGGCACACACAGGGAGAAAGGTCCCCACTGGAACCTGAATTGGTCAGAGGTAAGGAGATAGGTCAGTGACTACGTCTCACACTCCCCGGCCGATCTAGGCCTTCTCTGCAACCTGTTACCCTCTAGTAAACCTTGAGAGGTCAGAGAGGGGAAAGGTTGAGGATAAAGTTTTAAATATAAGATCTAAGTTTTTTGGATTTAAGTGAAAGAGTAAGAACTAAAATGTATAGGGGAAGAGGCACACCGTATCTACGTCAATGCACTCTTATTAGATTATTTTTATTTTATCACTATAAGCTTTATCAAAAAGGAAGGTCTTAAGCTTACTCTTAAAAACGGATAGGCTGTCTGCCTCCCGAACACAAACTGGAAGCTGATTCCACAAATGTGGAGCTTGATAAGAAAAGGCTCTGGCTCCCATTGTACTTTTAGAGACTCTAGGAACTAAGATTAGCTGGTCCATTGTAAAGGTCAGTCCACCTTAAATGAGCAATGGGTGATCAGCAGGTGAAAGGCAGGACACGGGAACTTGCTCCTGAGTAGATGAAACGATTATTAAACAAGAAATAGTCGAGTCAAGGGATCAAAGAAATGAACATTTGTGATTATTAGTGAATCGGTTGCAGGTGGGTGAAATCAGGCTTAGGGAGTAACGTATTAAATGTAAAGGCATTGGGTAATCAGGATACAAAATAGGCAAATGTATTCCCTTAAAGTTACAGAAGCAAAAACAATCAGATAACAGGTACATTTATGTAAAACAGGACTCATTAACAGGATAGCAATGATACAAAACATTTAGAAATAAAGAACAAAACATCAAATCATCCTATATCTCTATAAGGAAACTTGGAGCCCTTAATCCAAAATAAAATGGTTCATCAACAGTCAGTGGTTAACGTATAAATCAGAAAATCAGTATGATAAAAACATTAAACATATTCTCCACTTGTGTTGATAAAGATGGAGTTCATTTAAGTCTTATATGAATGTTGTGCAACAATGTTTATCCAGTCAGACAGAATTTTCTCATACAGATGTAGCACTCCAGATAGGACTCACATGGGTGTGTCCCAGTCAAAAACCCAGCGGATGCCAGTGGCTGGGGGTGTTGCCAAATTGCTAGAGGGCGTTGCCAAAGTTCTCCATTTGTTCAATTACAGGATTTAACCATGAGATGGCGCTTCATTCACAAAGACAACTGGGTGTTGTAGAACTTAGTCTGTTTGCAATGTTTGCAGCTCTGCAGTTGTGTTTGCTGAATACTGTAGCATTTAATCACTTATTTGTTATGGTTTTCACAGGCTACTATAATGAAAAAATATCAATATTTTAGATCAAATAAAGTATATAGTTTGCTTTATGCAGTATATTTTTTGAAATATTGTTGGGGTGTTTTTACACAGTACATTAGATTGAAGTAAATCAACTTATACATTAAGATAAGATAAGATAAGATGGACCTTTATTAATCCCCGTGGGGAAATTCAGTAGTTCAAACAGCAACAGGGTGAGAGTGAAAAACAGGATAGTACAGATGAATAAAATCAAAAATAAGATGAGCGATAAAAATAATAATAATGAGAAACCATGAAATAAGAAATGAATAAAACTCAAATGTAATTATCATATCATATATTCTAATGTATTGTATTATTAAGTAATATCATACATTAACCCCATTATAGCAGATGCCACATTGAATGGATGAACACATAAATAATTACAACAGAGTATTTCTAAATACAAGTTGTAACAATACTTATATGTATTTAATATTAACCCTTTGGAGTCGACAGTGACGCCGGCGTGATCAGATCACATGACCTGTTCAAGCCGGTTTCAAAAGTCTTGTTCATTGTTTTTCACTTTTATTAAATGTTTGATATTTCCGGTGGAAATGGTGGACTATCGGACATTCAAAATGTACATATTTTCACTCTTACACACATATATTCTCCTTTTAAGGCGAGACACCCCAGGTGAATAGGGTACTTTTTTTAACTTAAAGATATCAGCTAGAAATGTATCCTGTTAATTACTTAAAATAAGGCAGTTCATTTTTATATTACAAGTTTTCTGATAAAGCATGTTTAAATATGCAAATGAGCCATTATCTCATTAAATATGCACATATTTTAACACATTTCAGGAACCCAATTCTGAACATTGGATAAAGCCAGGTTCAAAATTCTTGTTTCATTTTGTAGTCATATTAGAAACTAAGGCTTTTACAAAAGGGATTTTGGATATCTCTTTTTATCACTCCATACATCAGAAAATACTGCCCTAAAATATCAATTTTCGCCATGTTTTTAGGTATAAATGTTATATAATTCAGGCTATGAATGATATATGAACACACCCTTCTGTAAAAGCCTTCATAATATTGATAGGAATATAACTGGAAGGTTTGGTGTATGTAAGTGCTACTGAAGTGGAAATTTCGAACTCAGAGTAGGAGAAAAAACTCATTTTGAGAAAACGACCTTTAAAGATATGTATTGTCAAATTCAAAACATTTTTTATTGGAAGACACTATTTACAGACACAATATCTAATCTAATACTTACCAACAACAATATAGAACATATAAAACACAATAAACCTGAAAACTGAGTAACACAGTATATGACCTGATGAACAAAACCACAGTAACACTAACACACTGCGACCACAGTAACACTAACACACTGCGACCAGAATAACTGCCACCCTAGTTGTATGTCCATCTGTCCTACATAACACAGCCTAGTCCATGCCTGCTCCATAAGTAGGCCCCTCCTGCATCTCCTGCTGATGTCTTTTTACTTTTTTTGCTGTGTTTAGACTCTTGCGCCTATATTTTAAACTGGCAGATGTAACAGCCTCAGCTTTTGAAATTCTAAGCAAATCATGTTCTCTCATTGCGCTGACAGTAACAGCTGTGCTCTGGAGCCACAACTTCCCCATAACAGCCAGCATGGCACAGGCACCTTCATTAAAGGTAGAGATGGCCATACTTGCAGCTGCCTCAACCCTGCTTTTCCCCACAAAGACTGTTTTTGGACACCGCGCCCATATCACTGAGTTGAGGCACTCGTTGGCATTTTGAGTACCTCCATGCTGCATTCTCTGTAGCAGGCTGTCACTTGACATGCGGTGGTACACAGGGATAAGCTTCTGCCCCACCTCTTGCTTTAAAAAGTTTGCAGCATGTAGTTTGTGGCGGGTGGGGGCTGGTGACCGGTCTGATGTTTGTAAACTCACACTCGCACTAGCGGATATTTGTATCCTAATCCCATGGGCAAACAATAATATGTACTGTACAGTGTTAATAGTTTACTGTATTATTAGTGTATAATATTACTGGGGATTTCAGAATGGTACTGGATTTAGATTTATTGTATCAGCTTCATATCGCAATATATTCCCGAAGTCTGAGATGCAAAATTGTCCCACATTAGGGCAATTCACCCTACATTTAATCATTCAAACAAAATCATATTTTGTTTATTTTTAACTAAATAAATGTGGTTTAATCCACATAATTTACTGTATTGTGCACATTACTTTTCGCTGCGTGTTTCACGCACCCCTGGTTAGAAGCTAAACTGCATTTCGTTGTCTCATTTCGTTCGTTGCAATAACAATAAAGTTGAATCTAATCTTGAGCAGGAACAAATGTATTTTCAGGGACCCGCACGGGAAGGCGTCCGAAACGAAGCGCTACATCTGTATGTGAACTGTCATAAGACGTATTCATTGTCCTCCATCAGCTTCTGTTTCCATGTGTTCAGCTGAGCTGCTGATTGGAGGCTCTGCCTCTCTGTTATCCTCAGTTTGAATTTCATTAAGCTGTGAGGACTGACGACCAACACACTTGTGTCTTTTCAAATCAATACGCCATTTGAATCTTTTGTCACAAACATTGCAGCTGTATATTTCATCTCTTGTGTGGCTTCTCATGTGTTTTCTTAAACCTCCACTTTGTGAAAAAGCTTTCTTACAGACAGAGCAGCTGTGTGGTTTCTCTCCTGTGTGGAGTTTCATGTGTGTCTTTAAATTGCTATTCTGTGAAAAAGCTTTCTTACAGACTGAGCAGCTGTGTTGTTTCTCTCCCGTGTGGATTCTCATGTGTTTTCTTAAATCTCCACTTAGTGAAAAAGCTTTCTTACAGACTGAGCAGCTGTGTGGTTTCTCTCCTGTGTGGACTCTCATGTGTGTCTTTAAATTTATAATCTTTGAAAAAGCTTTCTTACAGACTGAGCAGCTGTGTTGTTTCTCTCCTGTGTGGATTATCATGTGTTGCTTTAAATGTTCTCTCTGTGAAAAAGCTTTCTTACAGACTGAGCAGCTAAAGGGTTTCTCTCCTGTGTGGATTCTCATGTGTCGCTGAACATTGCTTCTATGTGTAAAAGATTTTGTACACACAGAGCAACCAAATTGTTTCTTTACAGCACTACGGCTTGAATCACTGACAGATTCTTGTCTATTTTTCAGTGAAGTTGAGTCTGACGCAGGTTCTCTGGTCTCCTTCCAATCAGCACTGTCTTCAGTGTCAGGTTCAGATGAGTCTCCAGTGTCAGGTTCAGAAGAGTCTCCAGTGTTGTCCTCAGTCTTTGGT
>CALSBZ010041596.1:0-13583 GCA_943591055.1 Gobionotothen gibberifrons
CAGAATAGGGTCAGAGTTTATAAAGTTGTACGTGACGACGCAGAGAGAGTGTTAAGTGCTGTTTAGTTAAATAAAGCCGTGATGTCTGCGGCAAACACTCGACTCCTGAAGGGTCCTCTTGACCAGCGCTGTTTATCTCGAGTGTTTCTTTCCTCCTCCTCCGTCTGATCCCTTCTTCCCTTCCTTCCTCCTCACATTCCGTCTCTCCATCTTTCCTCATGCATTCCCTCTCTAATGGGTTTCATCTCTTCTCATCTGTAGTCCCATCTCCACTTGTTTTTCCTCTCTTGCTTCATCCCATTATGTTGAGTTTTTTTTTCTTGAAGTTGTGGTTACCACTTGTCAACAAGGCATTCTGGGTAATGGAGTTCTTTGTAAGCACCACACAATAATCAAAGAGTGTCATATTTACTTATATTTAGGTAATTTTACATACAAATTCAAGTAAGAAAGATGTCTTTAAATTCTATTTGCATCCTTAAACATGGAGGATGTTTTTGCTTTTGAAAGGCGTCCTTTGGACTTTCAGAACCTCAAATGGACATTTTTCTCTATTTTATGACATTTCATTAACCAAACCATTCATTTATAATGCTACAAATCATTAGTTTTAGTCCAGATATAACGGTTATGGAAACATACAGTGCCAAGTCATAAAGTAGATTGGATTGTATGGTTCTGCAGTCATTTCAAAAGCTCACTACTCCCTTATTTTGTTTTGAAAAAGATGTGTACGGACTCCTGTAGGTGCTCTGGTGTTTCCGCTCTGATGTGGTCAGTGTAATGCGTGAGATGCAGAAAGATGCAGAGATAGTGCTCTACTCTAAAAGGAGGCTATCTGATCCCTGAGGAGCAACCGTTAGACCCTCGTCTTCATCACTGCTCCTCTAACTCTCTCACTGGACACAAAATGTCCGTCTATTTGTGGTGTGTGAGAGTGTGTGTGTGTGAGTGTGTGTTCATTGCTTTCGCCCACGGACGCCCACTCAGTGATCTGCATTATACTCGTTTCCAATGAAATGGAGAATCTATATTTTTCTCTGTTACTATGAGCGTTTTTTTCCCTCCATAACGCCTTTTATTTTCTCACCAATATCAGGCCGTCTGAATATTTTATATATCTACTTCTGTTGTTAGGGTGGAAAATCTTCCATTGAGAGGTATATTTAGGATGCAATTTCTATCTCTTGAAACGTATGCTTATACCTAATAAGTGAACTGATATGATACTGATGTCCACGGCATGTTACAGTCCAGTATGTTGAGAACTTCCTGCCATTTTGGGCGATTCTGCATCTCCAGATTAATAGTATCCACTACCACAGTGGTTCCCAAAGTTTTTCAGTCGGGACCCCCTTGGGTATTGGAAATATTTTCGGGACCCCCAAACCCGGTTCCCATCTCTATTGGTAGGATTAATTGTATATTGTTGTAAAAACATTACATTTTCTTTGTTAATAATAAGAAGATGCAAAGATCCAACTATAATTTTATATTTTATTATGGATTACACATGAACAAAAGTGAAAAATAGATTTAAGGAAAATATATGAATGAACACTGAACTACTATTTCTACTGCAGGTTGCAAACGATCACATCACTATACCATTCCTATTCCACACATAGCCTATCAATGGCAAGATCGTTCCCCTGCTCCTCCAAGAAGATTCTGACCTCATCTTTAAGCGCCAGCATCCTGGACAGCACTTTTCCACGAGAGAGCCATCGGACTCGCTGTGAAAAAGAACAGCTGTGTACTCGGAGCCCATCCCCTCGCACAATGCGGAGAAAAGGCGAGCTTTCAGTGGTCTTGTTTTGATGTAATTGAAGGTGGTTATAACATCGGACAAAACGACATTAAGCTCCGGACTCAGCTGCTCTGACGGCCGTGTTAAAAACTCCTCCATTTTGTAGATTTATTTTCGACCAGCAATTTCTTCCCGCGCCCCCCCCTGCAGTACCTCCGCGACCCACCAGGGGTCGTGCCCCACAGTTTGAAAACCACTGCACTACCAGCATTCATTGCCAAAAGTACAGTGTCCTCAATGTTAATCTGCACAGTGAAGTGATGTTGCCAGTTTGACCTTTTTTATACGAGTAACCACCTTCCTTCTCTAGCCTGAATCATGTTGTCGTGCACGTGTGTTGAACAAAAAGTGCCTTCAATTTAGACCTAAAGAAATGCCGTGATTTAAACGTTATAGGAAAGTTAAGCTGCTGTGCTTTTGATATTTCTCTGTGCTTAAAAGATTGGTAATTTCATATTGCATATAGGTCAAGGATATCAAAAGTGTTTCATATGTGCATTTTCAGTCTACCAGTTTGTTCCTTTAATAGTTTGGTAATCGTATCCACATCTTCTTCTTCGATTTCGTCTCTTCTTTTGACTTTTTCCTGTCTTTCATCGTCTCCTCCTCCTCCTCCTCCTCCTCCTCCCCCTCCTCCTGACTTCAGTGGGAGGCAGCATCTGAGTCCTGTGAACTTTAACCTGGATTCTCCTGCTGTGTGTGGTTCATGGGAAGTTCAGGCTTCATGTTAAAGTGTGTCTTTCTGTCTGAAGGTCACGTCGACAGTAATGAGAGGAGAGAAAAGACTCCTTTCTCTCCTTCCTCCTCCTCCATGTGTCTCTGCCGGGGAAATTAGGGTCTAACTTCATTAAGTTGTCTGATTGCATGAGAGCCTCGCTCCTCAACGTGTTGTCAGCGTGGAGTGTTCCCAGGCGTCTGGACCACAATCGCCCATCTGTCTGCTCGCACACAGCGGCCATTCACAAATGGATATGAGGGAATAATTGTTCTGTTTATCTGAGAATATCACATTTATCCTGGAGCCATTTGGCTGAGTGTTGGGATATATGTAGAAGGTTTGCCCTCCAAAGTATTTATGCTGTTTCTGTCATGAGCAACGTTTTCCTGGAAAGTCGAGGGAAAGTTGGTGACCGAGAATACTCGAGAAGAAACACTGAATGGCACCGGTCGAATCTGATATTTGGCGCTATTTAACCTCTAACACATGTCGTCTTTTAGACTATTTGAAAGAAAACATAGAAAAACAACATTCAGAAGGTTATTTTACTAACTTTATCTATAGGTGCTTTCACACCAAGTACTTTGCCGTACTTAGTTCATTCAGAACTAAAGAGCAGATCGCGTTCACACCAGAATATGTCCCTGAGGGAGGATTGGGCAAATGAAGCCGCTGACGTCACTTCTTCTTCTTCTTCTTCTTCTGCTTTGGGTTTACTGGCAGGCCGCAAACCACTTCATGGCGTATACTGCCACCCGAAGTCCCCGGAGTTGGGGACGATTTACTCCGAAGGCTTCAGTAGAAGCAGCTGGGACTCCCAGCAGCTTCTACTGAAGCCTTCGGAGTAAATCACCAGATTTACTCGGTGGAGATGAGGACACCTCCTCATCTCCACCGCTCCCATGTTTTATTTTGTGTTGCCATAAGTTAGTCTCTCTCCGTTGGTGCGCTGGGCTAATGCTAATGCTAATAATGCTAATGCAAGCAAATAAAATGGCGGCTTCACAAAACTTTTTGGGAGTGTTACGGGCGTGGTTTGCAATTCTCCCAGCCAATCAGAACTGGGGCACTTTTTTCCCCCAGGAGAGTACCACCTCTCAGAAGGCACTAAAAATGGGGGTAAAAGTACTCTTTTTGGTGTGAACGCAACATAAGAGGTGCTAACGGAACTAAACGGGAAAAGTACTCCGGTGTGAACGCGCCTTTTGACAAAAAAATTAACCAATCCTTTTGATCCTGGCCTTATCCAATGTTCACATTTCCTTACTGGATATGCAAATTAGCACATATTTAATACGGTAATGCCTCATTTTGATAACATTTCAGTTTACAACATTTAATTGTCTTAATGAAAGTAGATTTTTCACGTCTCAGATTGGTTATCTGGATGGCTATGTTGTGATTGGTCAACCGTTAGAGATGTCCCGCCCCCTAAGCCTATCACGTACAATGTGTTGGAGAGCCAGCCAATAGAAGTGTGAGTGTTACATAATGATGTCACTATATTAAAGAAGTAAACAAAGGAGTCAAATGAAGGCATTGCAGTCAGTGTGTGGGACAGAAACTCCCTCTGGAGAGAACACATGGATTGTAGCCTTTGCAGACCATTTACATGCACACAAACCTATAGGAATGGGACAAAACCCTGTCACAAAGACCTCTTTTTTTAGTCATGAAATGTTCCTAAGAATCTGGTGTTCACTGAGACTTGATCTAAACACACAAAGTCCTCTGAATACAGACTTTGGGGCTCAACATGTCTTCATGTTCTGTGAGATGAACCCCAGCTGAGGGAGGAGAGGCTGTTTGTTTGAACAGGAGGGAGGGAGGAGGCTCTTGGCTTCAGGCTTCAGTTGCTTAATGGCAGGAAAGCAGTGGGAGAGTTCGGACAGGGAGGGGAGGTCAGTGTAGAGTTTAAACTCTGTAGGGAGATTTTCTGTCTCTCGTCACTTCTTAAAATGTTCTAGGATCTGGGAGAATGAATCCTGTTTCCCTCCCAGAGTCAGAATTTAGTTCATTACGATTAAACAGGACTCTCAGTAATCACACTCATCTTATTATCAGTGTTTTTTGGATGCAAACTGAATACTTTGGATTCTTTCCGACATTCCTGCAGTGTGTGGCATTTAACAGAAGCGTCCGGTCTGCATGTGTAAAAGTAAATATTTAGGGAGTCACACACAGGCAGATATGATAGTGGGTAGACTCTTGGCAGGATAACGATTATTCACATGCCATCAGAAACTAGTGTAGTAGAATGAAACCAATGGAATCCCACACTTCTTGATACCGATTTAAAACCACGGTAAAAATGTTATCGACGTCAACATGCCCTTCTTTTTACTACTACTATTTAGTATAGGTCATAATTCCCATCTATGATTTTGTTTTACTATAAAACAACTCTAAACTTAAATACATTAATAACTATAAACCTACATTTTACAAGGTTACACATACTTTACCTTTGCCCAGTCAATGGCACCTTCATTACTGACAAACTTAATTGTTTCCGTGGGAATTTAGCATACGACAAAATACAGTTTATATTGATGATATGGACTCTAGGTGTGTTGCACATATTGTCCACTTCTAGTCCTTTTATTATTTTATTTTTTTAATGTGTTAAAAGTAAATCTGTTGCAGCCGGTATCAAACAGAGATCAGTGGGATGAAAGCTGCTGTTACACGACATTTACTCTCTGTTTTATCCCACTTCCTCGTTCCCTCCTCTGTTGGTCTACACACCCTTCTATGAGTATGAGACTTACTCCGCCTAACCATCTCTATCTGTGAGTGTGTGTGAGAGTGTGTGTTGTGTGAGTGTGTGTTGTGTGTGAGTGATGAGACAGGAGTGACTTTAAGGGCGGCCATACGCTGATGTAACACTATGACATCTCTATTTCCTGCTCGAACAAAGGATAGCATGTGTCCTCAACTGTTACTGATGACACACACACACACACACACACACACACACACACACACACACACTGCACTCAGGACCCTCATTAGTAATTGATAGATGTGGCTTCTGCCCGTTAAGAATACATTGTGTGTGTGTTCATGGCTGCTAAGTGCCTCCTGAGCTGTAACTATATGGCATGTTTATTACCTGTATATATATGTGTGTTTGTGTGTGACAGTAGTCTTAATAAAAGGCAAAGGAAGTGTGTGTGTGTGTGTGTGTGTGTGTGTGTGTGTGTGAGAACAACATGATGCAGCACACGCCTGTCTTCACACACACATGAACATACTCACACGGACAGATGAATAAGTCATGTTAAAGTTATGAAATATAGATCCACAAAATGCCCCCCCACACCGTGAACACAGCTCAGCCGGCTCTGCGTTAGTACTGTATTTACATTCAATGCAGATTACATGTTGTCACAGAACCACATACACTTATTAAAGTGCATTTCCTCTTTAATTAAATATCAAATATTGAAGAGCAAAGCAGGGCTGCAGTTTGAAAATATTCCTATAAACAATTCATCTGTAGATGTGTAAAAGAAAGTGTATAACATAGTGCCTAAAGTTGTAAAAATAGTTAAAAATATCATATTGTTCCCAAAAAATGAGCCCAAAAGCAAACATTTTCAGTGTTTATTTGATATATTAAAAAAAGCTGAAAATCGTTGTCACATTGAAGCTAGAAGCTGAACATGATTGCTCCTTTACGGCCCGTCCACACAGCGGCGTGCGTAGACGCTTCACCATTCACTTTGAATGGGGTGACGTCACTTTGCGCCGAACTGCATTGTGGGAAGCGAAGTGGAGCGTTGCTGGCGTGGTTCGCTGCAAAAGTTGAGCAATGTTCAACTTTTGACGCCTCGGCAGAAGCGTCAGCCAATCGAATCATATGCCAGTACAAGCTCTAGCCAATCAAACCGCGTGCTTGTGTGTCAGGGGCGGGAGATTCATGTGATTGGTTGTTGGTTGAGTTTCAGACACGCCCACCGGCAAGCTTCAACGCACGCCGCTGTGTGGACGGGCCGTTACTTGATACAAATTAAACTGATTTATTTATTAATGTTCTTCCTATACATATTGTAACTACCGTAAATTCCGGACTATTAAGCGCACCTGAATATAAGCCGCACCCACTGAATTTTTTTAAAATACGTATTTTGTACATAAATAAGCCGCACATGTCTATAAGCCGCAGGTGCACCTGTGAGACCCGGGGAGAGTCTCCTGTCAGGAGAGAATGAATGTGGAAGAGCGGGACGGTCGGTCACCAATTGTGGGTAGCATGGCTGAGCTTCTCCGGCGTCTCCGGCTTCAGAAGTTGAAAATTGTTCAACTTCTGACGCCAGAGAAGCCGGAGAAGCCGGAGAAGCCAGCGCCAGCCAATCAAATCCCGTTTCTGAAAATCTGACAGCTCAAGTCCTAGCCAATCAAACCGCGTCTAAGCTGGGAGAGATATCCCGCCGTTCATTTCTATATTTCAAAAACAGATGGAGGATAAACTAATTATCGCCGTAGCAAATCACCCGGTTTTGTATGACCAGTCCCTATTAACTTACCGGGATACAACCGGAGGAACCAGGCATGGGGGGAGGTGGCAGAGACAGTGGGTGAAACTGGTAGGCTTTCGCCTGTTTGGGGATTTTATATCCAGTATATCCAAGCATAGCTTGCTAGCTATGTTAACACTACGTAAACGGGGCGGGACATTCATGTGATTGGTTGTTGGTTGCGGGGCTCGAATAAAATCCCCAAGCTTCAGACACGCCCAGCTCCAAGCTTTTTTTGAAGCTGTAGTGTAAGCCGCGATGTTCAAAGAGTGGGGAAAAAGTAGCGGCTTATAGTCCGGAAAGTACGGTAATAAATAAAGTGTATAAATCAAACATCACCTTCTAATAGCTAATGGGATAGATAAGTGTAATAAAACATGCTTATTTAAAAGATTTGTTTGGGGTCTAAATCCCTAAAAAATTAGATTTGTTTTGGAAGTTAGTTTTCTCATCTTTATTCACCTTGATTGTTCCTTTTTAAATTATTATAACACACTATCATCCTTAGTTAGTATTTGGATCAGTCTTCAGTCTCTGCTCTCTTTTAGAGCCATATGAAATCCGCGTTCACGGAATCGCGGACGGAATCGCGGAATTGACCAATAAAAATGGAATCAACTGTAAAACGTGGAATATTGCAGAATTTGCCATAATTTGGACTGAAATTCCGTTTTCGGGAGAACGATGGAACGATTGGTGCAAAGCAAACATGACCGGGACGCTAAAGCGTGTTACAACCAGTGTTGTGCTAGTTGCGTCCCATATGCCGTGTGCCGCCCGGACATGGCATCATGCTTACTAGCTCCCTGGAAGCGGGTGACTCCACTGTAGAAATAGCCTGCATGTGTTCTACAACATACCGTGTGTTACCTTTCTTCCTTACGGTATCTCGGCACCGAAACCGTAGTTTCGAATACACACATTTCGAGGGGAAAAAGGATGAAAACGGGGCGTTCGGGTGCCGTGGGAAGAACCTCCGTTTATTCAGGTTCTTCACGCTAATTGACACTGTATTGCATACATACAGACTAGTTACTTTTCCTTTTCTGACCACTTTCTCTATACTTTCGTCTCTCTCTTCATACCTCCGCACTTCGCCTTGGCCATCACATTTTACACACACACAGACTCCAAAACCCACAACCCCTTGCGGCTGCTACTCTTAAAGTGACAGGCCTGGCTAGCAGTCCCTCGGTCTTCAATGGAGATGTCTCTGATAGATGGAAGACTTAAACGGACAGACAGGAGCTAATAAGGAGTAGTAGTACTAGTCATACTACTACAGGGAAACAAGAAACACGTTTTATTGTTTTAGTTTCAAGTTTTCAACTAAATTCAGGTTACTAAGTAAGTTGTTGCATATTTTCTGATGCATTTTTTTCATTTATAATGAAAAGCGTAACAGTTTACAGTTATTGTGTTTACAGTTATTGTATTGAGTGTTTTGTTTACAGTTATTTATCTTTTTTACTTGAAGCACAGAGAGAAAAGTTTGCTTAAAATGTGTTAACTCAGAAGCCAAGGGAATGTTTTGTTTACAGTTTTTTCTTTACTTGAAGCTTATAAGCATTTTACAATTGAACTGTAACACTTAAACATTAAAAAAGACTGTTATATCTTATTACATTGTGGACATTTATTCATTCCCACTTATTAGACACTATTTCTTATGGTAAAATGAGCGTAAAAAGCAAAATACAGAATTCTGAAATATTAAAACGGAAAAAACGGAATTTGGGAAAAAATAAAATGGAATTTGGAAAATAATAAAACGGATTTCATATGGCTCTGCTCTCTTTGTCTCAGTTAATCTGCAGAAGACGTCTCGCCTCAGTGAGTAAATGTGACCACATGACTTATTGATGGCTTCAGCTTCACTTTGCTTTCTCTCGCTCTGCTTCGCTGGAGACGGGGGTCTTACCTCAGAATCACGGCACATTGAATCTCATAACTTTATTGATGCACACTTTGAATCTGGAGACATCATGTGGATTATATCACAGAATCACTGCCTTTTCCTCATTTAAATAATTTTCTTCTCACTATTTGATATGCGGTTGGAAGTTACGGCCCGTCCACACAGCGGCTTTGGAAAAAGCTTGCCGGCGGCCAACAACCAATCACATGAACCTCCCGCCCCTGACACACAAGCAGCGGTTTGATTGGCTAGAGCTTGTACTGGCATATGATTTGATTGGCTGACGCTTCCACCGAAAGCTTCAGAAGCTTCAAAAGTTGAACATTGCTCAACTTTTGAATCCTGAAAATCCTGGAAATCTCCGCTTTGCTTCCCCACAATGCAGTTTGGCGAAAAGCGATTCAAAGTGACGTCACCCCATTCAAAGTCAATGGGCAGAAGCGTTGGAAGATTTTTTTAACGCTGCTGTGTGGACGGGCCGTTAGGATTTTTTATAATGTGTCCAACTGCCTGGGTCACATGGTGTCCAATGGAAGATATCCAGTTACACCTCTCATGTTAATACCAGATGGAAACGGCCTCAGTTTTTCCTCTTGTGTGTGTTTTGTGTCATTCCCCCCCCTCTCTCTCTTTATCTGTAACATTCACATATGTGCTGGCTCGCCCTCTCTGGCTCTGTGAGTGTGATCTCATCCCCTCCGACTGCTGACGCATTCCTCTGCTTTCAGCCCTTTATTCCCTCGCCCTTTTGTCATCTGTGTGTGTGTGTGAGTGTATGTATATGTGTGTGTGTGTGTGTGTGTGTGTGTGTGTGTGTGTTGGATAGTCTCGCACATGATGGAGCAGAGAGGCCCCGGAAACTGACTGAATGGTTTTAGCTCATCCAGCTTCGCATCCTGGATACACTTAGATCTCTGTGTACGTGTGTGTTGGAGTGTGTGTGTTGGAGTGTGTGTGTCTGTGTGTTGTTGTGTATTTCTGAAAGTAACCTGCAGGGGCTTTCATTAGCTTCAGTCACTTTTTTGCATGCTCAGTATTTTGCGTTTGGACTTTGTTAAATCTCTTGAATTCAATCTCGAACTTCAAATCTTTTGAGAATAAAAGAGGAAGCGTATACTCTCAGGTATCAGGCAGAATGATATGTTTTTTTAATCAAATTAAATCCTTTAAGTCACACTTACCTTGTTTCTTTGCATGACTAAAACAAATATGAATATGCAAATTTACAAACATTTCATTTCCTTATTTATTCGAAGGTTCGCGTGTAAATGTCGTTCCATGTCTGGACTGTCAGTGGTTGGAAAATGGTGTTACAGGGACCTGTAGTAACACTTACTTATTTGGATTTTTGCACAACGACCAATGGTTAATATTTAGCAATAGGCTCTTTCACACCGCAGTACTTTTCCCACTTTAGTTCCGATATAGTTCTGAAATGTTGCGTTCACACCAAAAAAAATCCGGAACTAAAACTAGTTCATGAAAACCTTTTTACCCCCTTTTCTGTCTGCTAGAGAGCAGGGACTTTCGTGGGAGAAAAAGGTTCCTATGTCTGATTGGCTGGGCGGAATGCAAACCACGCCCCGTAAAACTCCCAAAAAGTTTTGTGACGCCGCCATTTTATTATCCTCGTGTTAGCATTATTAGCATTAGCATTAGCCCAGCGCACAAACGCAGAGAGACTAACTTATGGCAACACAAAAGAAATGGAGATGGTGGAGATGAGGAGGTGTCGGCGTTCTGGCGATTTACTCGAAGGCTTCAGTAGAAGCTGCTGGGAGTCCCAGCTGCTTCTACTGAAAAGTACTGCGGTGTGAAAGCGCCTATTATGAGCGAGAAAGGGGAGACGCCAAGAAATGTTTTCAACAAAAAAAAATAGAGCATCATTCTATTACAAACAGGAAATCATTTGTTTGAGACAAGTAAACGCTTTTCTCACTTTAAATCACAACAGATTGATGATAAAAATGCATTTAAAGTTTTCAGTTAGTGCAGCTTTGAATCAAATAACGTGTAATTAACCTACACGTCATCAGCAACACCAATGTAGTTTTTAAAACAAAATGTGTTCCAGACTTTGGAACTGCTTCATCGGAGAATATTTTATTTTGGTAACTCCAGAGATCAGACTTTTATGTTGTGTCGTTATCGACCCCTGGGATTGATTTGAGCTGCGAGCGCGTTTCATTGTGTCTGATGTGATGAGGCAGCTGTGGGTCCAGTTTCTGCTCCACTGTGTGCCCTCTGATGGAGGACAGAGCGCACACACACACACACACACACACACACACACACACACACACACACACACACACACACACACACACACACACACACACACACACACACACACTCCCAGTCTGCTGAGGCTGCACACTTCTCTGATCTGAAAAACATGCAAAATGATCTCATTTAAAACATCTGCTGCTGTCGAGACACAGTCCAAGTGTTCACAAAAAGTGTTTCAAATAGTCTAAACTGTAGTCAAAATCTGAGTTTGAGTCAGGTTTTTATACGACCTAAGACTCGGGCTACTTCTGCTTCTCACATTTGAGAGTATTTTATGCTATTTCACAAGTAAGCCAGTAAAATTAAGATTTTTTTTTGATCACAAATGTAATCGGTTCATTGGGCAATTAGTCAATCGACTCGTTTTTCATACATATGTCAGAAATAGATTTTTTTCCAGTCTCTCAAATATTTACTTCAACTTTTTTTCTTTTTATAAAGTACAGTTTATAGATAGCTTCACGCAACCCAATGTGCATTTGATAGAAGAGACATGCAATGACACAATGCAGAAGATAGAATGTGAAATGTGTAGATATTGCTTTTCTTTGTTTTATATCAGATTTTAAGTGAACATCTTTGAGCTTTGGACTTATACATCAGGAAAGGTGACGTCAACATCGTAGACTTTTTTTCACTATTTTATGACTATTTATAGAACAAACATTCACCAAACTGATCTAGAGAGAAAAGGGAAGCATTTTAGGGAGATTTAGGATGTTCTGCATGATACAAGAGTTGACATCAGTTGTTTGCTTTGATTTAGAAACTTTTTAACGGCATTTCACTAAAAGAGAACATGAAGGAAAAGCCATATATTTTAGAAATTGGTTTTCACAAATGAACAAAAGAATGTGTGTGTGTGTTCCATTGGACAATTGATTTATCAGTGTAACCATGGCTACACTAAATGCATTAGCAGTTAACCTTCTCAAATAACCTAATTAAAGTGAGCAGTGACGCCCGACAGTCCTGCAGACCTTTACAACTGTCTGGAGGGTATATTTTATCAACAGCATGTATTTAATTTAATATTTGCTTTTAGAGAGAATCAGCCGAGCAGCATCCTTGATAACTTCAACAAAAAGTGCTATAAATCCGCCGTTAAAGTCTTTTTGGTGGAGCAGGAAGCAGAGAGACGTCAGCTGCAGTGTTTTAAAATCTAAATCTGCTGTAATTACACAGGAAGAGCTGTGATTGTTTTGTGTCTTTGTGATTGGTGCACAGATCCATGTGTCACTCTGCCTTTCTCATAACAAAGCTGACGCAGGGGGATAATCACACGTCTGTACTCTGTCATTTTAACAAGCGCTGTCAGAGGATTCGACAGGAAGAGAGACAGAAACCTGCCGCTCCAGCTGCAGATTCATCTGATGGTTAGAGGGTCAAAAGGTCTTTCAATTAACATGTGAGCAAATTATTAAAAAAAAGGTCAGCTGATGAGCTCGTGTTTTAGTTTCTGAAACTCAATGACAAACTGTGGCACATTATAGTTAGTGGTTTGTGTCACTGTGCTGTCATTTGTGCCAACACATTGTTAACCTATGTCTCCGTGGCTAGCATGACATCCCTGGTACTTGTTGACGACAATGGGCTGATCTGATTGGCTCAAACGTGGGCACACCCGCCAAAAGATAAATTACATAATTATAGGTAATTGTTGGAGCGGATGTTGGTGTGTGTTGGTGGGTGTGTGCTTATTGGTGTTCTGGGTCAGATCCAGCTGCTGGTTTCTGAAGGGACTTGGAGATATTTGATATGTTGATTTACACATCTGAGGAGCCAGGAAAAACATGTTAGGAGATCTGACTGACACCATATTGTCCTAGAGAGCTTCAGAATGACTTCAACATTAACAAATCCAAATCATTAACTGAATGAAAAGAAATGAAGACAGCTCCCGTGTTTGTATAGTACCGTTTTGATGCATCAGTTTGAGTATTCTGTGTCTTTGCAATATGTTTTCAGGCTACCAAATGTAACATTAAACCATCAAGACCAAAAAACACAAACTTTAAAAAGGGATTAACACCGTTCAAGTGACCTGTCTATCACTAGGTAGCCCCGCCCTTAAGCATACCCTGCTTTTATAGAGAGGCGAAGTCCCGCCCATCTACTTCCGACCCATGGGACCTTATTTCGGAAAAAGTATGCATTGAAGTCAACGGTGAGAGAAAGACTATCTTTCGATCCCGTTTGAATTGTGCCACGAATTACACATATGATGTTTGTCAATCTTAAATAATAATTTCCATGTCAAAAACGTCACAGTTTGTCATAAAACTGTTGAAATATAAGACTATGAAAAATACGCAACTAGAAAGA
>CALSBZ010041601.1:4856-18898 GCA_943591055.1 Gobionotothen gibberifrons
AGATATACACAGCAGCCTGTGAGCAGTATGAACAGTGTGTATGAATATGCTAAGATATATAAAGTATGAAAATGGTAAGCAGTGCAAGCATAGTATAAAATATATAGATATTAATTTCATGATGATAAACATTGTGGAACAATGATGAAAAATGTGAATGGAAGTGGCGACGTAAAACTGACACAAAACAACAACAAACTTTTGCCGAGCCAATTGGAGAGTTTCATCACCAGCACGTGGTAAAAACCACCAATGAGCGCTCAGCTCGAGATACCAGCGAGACGTTTCCCATCAAGCATTTCGCTTCCGCAGCCCGTGGAGAGGAACTGCGCCGCCTCGCCGCGCCTCGCTCTCAAGGCTGCGGGCGTCTTTGTCCCGCGAGATTTCAACGTCTCATGTAGGCGAGCCTCCAGAGCAAGTCGGACAAAATGACTAACCATCATGCAACGCACTAGCAAGACGTTAATCGCAATTGTGCAGGTCTGCGCAGGTCTCGCTTGTCTCAAACAAGCCTGTTATGCACATTCTGCTCCATTGTCGTGCATTCACTTTCGGTAAAAGTTCCTTCAAAATAAGAGTCCCGATCTTATTACTACCAAAATAAAAGTGCTAAACGAAACTTTACCATAGAAAAATATTGGCAAACAAATATAATCACTTAAACGTATAAAAAGGTAACACATTTTAAATATAGTTAGACATATTAATACATAATTTACAGCATTAATAATTAATATCTAATTCTTAACTCTGAATGGTTTTCATTTATTTAACATTAGAAATGTATTAGTCTGGCCAATCCAAGACTTCAATGCTGAAGGGCCAATGGATCTATGGTGGGGGTCATGACAAAGGTCAAGACAACCCACATTTGAAAGGGAGACAATGGATGACCAAGAAATTAGTAACTTGCTCAATTCATTTGTGAGGGATCTGTGAAGAACATGACAACAGCTGCACTACTGGTATTTCGTATACCAGCAATTGAGGGTGGACAAGTTTACTACTACTTAGGTTTCAAATAATTGCGTTAATTACTTATTGTAAAGCATTTGAACATTCTTTTGTGTCACATGTTCATTATTAAGTTGATGTATAATTGTATAGTATCTTAATTATTTAAAATATGAGGTGACTAAAAATGGCAACCGTATTTTCAGTTTTGGCAACCAAAAGCTGATGCCTGGTTGCCAGCCTCGCAACCACTTTTAAAAGTTAGTGTTGAGCCCTTGGTAGGTAAGTTTGAGAAACCGGCTCGAGATACACTTTTTGTTATATTCCATGGAATGCTCTTAACATCCCGATAGCAATGAATATATTAAGTGCTTTAACAAAAAATCCATAAAAAAGCCGTAGTACTGTAAAAAGCAGGGGCGGACTGGGACTACAAATCTGCCCGGGAAACTCGACCGGCCGACCAGCCCAACTCGGTTGTCAACGGGTGGGGGGTGCTAGTGAATTGTCCAACTGCACCATCAGACCATACATGCCTGGAATCACGTGATGGACAGGACAGGCTGAAGAAGACCCATGCCTATTTGTGGCAGACTCAGTTATTAGGATAGGATGTGATAACACAAATTGTGAAACTACCTGGTTTCATTTTGAACGTGTTGGTATAACAGTTGCCCCCAAAGGAAGCTGGTATTGTGACAAATGTCATCAGTATGCCCCCACTCAAAAGAAACAGAAGTACTAATCAATCTGAATGACAGTGTGTTTATTTAACATGTTTCTTTTACATCAAATCTATATAAAGAACATGTAAGTGTAACAATCAAAAAATGTTGTGCACACTAAAATGACACAAAAAGCATCATTATTTAAAGTGACACTCAAAGAGCAAAACCTCAGCTCAAATCTCCAAAACTCTTAACACATTTTCAGCTCTGCACCCAATTTGCAATTCTACTTTCCACCTTTTGAAAAGTTTCTGCACATATTTTTGTAGAGTTGAACAATCTTTACTTGCTCAAACACCAGAAAAGATGAGTGTGCAGCTTGAGCACGATGGTGTGTAGTTGGTTTTACAAAATGTCTTGTACTATGAATGAAGTGTGTGCCATTTGGTGCAAAAGTTTGGTTTTGGTAAGTGTTTATGTAGTTTTGGGGGTTTTGCACTTTGTGTGTACGGTTTTGTGAATTGTGTTTAGTGTTTTGAGAAAATAAGCCCTGCTTTCAAAAAATGTGTTTTAGCATTGAAAAAAACTGTAATATGGACATAATGTTAATCTATCTCTGTTATGTGAGGTGATCTCTGCAGCTTACAGTTAAAGGAGCATGTACTTGTTGTTCACCCTTTTTCAATGGGTAAATTGGAAACCTGTAATACATATATACTTTGCCCTTTCAATTTTTTTTTCAAAAATGAATTTACCCAAGCTTAAATATTCTACCAGTACTATTACAGTGCACAGTGCAGGTCTGAAACCGTCAAGCGATTTGGGATGTGTCCAATCTGACAATAGAAAACCTGAGAGAAAATCATATTAATCTTCCATGCCTGAAAACAGCTTAAATAATTTAGAGACCAGGAGGAAAAATGGTTATTAAAAAAAAAAAAAAAAGATTAAAAAAATAAATAATAATAATTTCAAAAATTATTGATTCGAAAATAATATGATACAGTACTATTACGTCAGGGTCTCTGTGTTTCATTACAGCTCGGCTCTGTGTGTGTGTGGAACGAGCCATTTTGTGTGAGAGAGAGCGCACCGGTACCGGAGATCGTAGTTGTTAGCTTCTGGTGCTAGCAAGCTACGCTAACGGATATAAAGAGTTTTTTCAACAACAAAGTGGAGGAGAGTCCTCTCCTGTCAGACTGAGAGACTCCGTGAACTAAAGGACTCTCTGAGTGTTTAGATAGTTAACTTTAGTCTAAGTTATCTCAGTGGGTCTAAAACGGTTTGGTCACCATTAATGTAAACAATTATTTCCGAGGCACACGTTTATATGATCATTATAGTTATAAAAAAATAAGAGAATACATGAAAAACAGGTATGAAATACTATATGACAGTAAAAAAAGAATAAAGTTTAAAAGGGTGATTTGTAAAATATCCATAAAGAAAAAGTAAAGCTGTTTACAGTTCTGTTTCATATGGGTGTTGAGAGATGTATCCATAGATCTCTTTTTTTTGCTCTCAAAGTGCACCAGATTGATGCTTTCAACTTCAATATTTAAAAATAAATCTTCCCGGGGGACCCCCCTATGTGAGGTCCACACACCACCTATAAAAATAGCACTTTACCCCAGCTTACACCGGTATGCCTCGAGCCTTCATTGTAACTGTCACACTGTGTATATGCGGGAGGATTGTTGCAGTAGAAATGTCCACTGTAGCGCCCGGTACATTAATGGGAAACCCTAAATGTTTGAGCACCCTCTATGAAGGGTCACTCCCGTCTGATCCTAATGAGCCATTTTTCCCGGCGACGCCTCGAAAGTTTGTGTGTTGCTTCAATCTGGTGTGTTATAACCGCCGGCAGCCTGTAAAATGACTTCGGCCCCTTGTTTCGATCACCCCTGTTGCCGCAGACAACAATGGCACAGAAGTTAACCATTGTATGTCCGGTAAAAAAAAAAGAACAGGTATGACGTATTACGCTGTCTGTTTTGGAACTCCAGTAGGGGGGAGGGACTTCACCTCTCGATAGAGGCTTTGCATATGACGTCACGTTACCCGTGACGTCATATGCAAAGCCTCTATCGAGAGGTGAAGTCCCTCCCCTTCTGGTTGAGCTCAATGGGACCTTATTTCTGAAAGGTTATGCATTGAAGTCAATGGAGAGAGAAAGATTATCTTTCGAACCCGTTTGAATTGTGCCACGAATTACACATGTGATGTTTGTCAATTTAAAAGATTATTTTACAATTCAACATTTTTTAAATGTGTCGTAAAACTGAAGTAACACTTTTTTTCTGTGAAACCGCTCAATGAACTACATCTCCCGTCTCGCACCACACACCAAGACGGCCGTCACGTTGGCATATTTCACTTCTTTCGGAAAGTATTAAAAGAGGTGAAAATCACTACAAGTCTGGGCATGTTGAGAGCTGTACATACACAAAAGGGGAGTTAGTCGTTTAACTCTGACCCACCCATTGGTTGTCTCAGTTAGATTGTCTCCTCTGATTGGATGACGTGTTATTTGCGAGGAGCGTCTTAACTGTACATTCATCACAGGCATCACAACTGACCGGCTTTTGAAAAGGTAAGATACCCTCTGCTGTCACTCTTATCAAGACAGTCCGTTATAATGTAATATAACAGATGAATGCCAATGTGTTGTCTTGTAACGTTCGCGCATATTAGCATTGGTAACAAGTTGCCGCTAAGCCAGAAGCACACCGGAGTTTTCCGGCCGTTTAAATCCGTAAATACTTGTCATTTGATGCTTATTACTATGCGCTAACGTTTATGAAGTTAACATTTATATGCACCATTCGTGATTAAAAGTTGCCACTCCGCCATATATAGTCTTGCAGTCAGGCACGTGCGCAGACATCTGGAGGCTATTGCTCTGAACTGGAAAAACACAAGACCTTTAGAAACTTGTTTTTAATGTAAAAGGTTCATGAAATAAAAACACAACACGGTCATTGCAAGTGACACTCAGCAGGTGACTTTTAGTTTAGCGGTCCATACCTCATTAAAATATCTAATGTTAATAACTATTAAAGAAAACATGGGGACAATTGTGTTTGAATGTAGTGTGCCCATTGTACCTGCTGTGCAGGCATACTGATAACATAGGGCTTTAACTACTTACCTTCAATAAACTCACTAATGAATTAAACCAGTTCAATACGCATTATTATTATAATGTAATAAGTATATCATTAATTTAAAGTCAGACCTCTGAGGTTAATGTTGAGCTGATGGAAAAGTGTTGGCTAGCATTATCTTTTCAATCAGAACCAGCTTTTACTCAAGTTATTTGTCTTATTTCTATCCAGACTGTTACTACATGTTTTTTCTTATTTCATATTCTGTTATTTACTTGTTATTCTTATCATCCCTGTTTATTTCATCCCGTGTACTATCTGTGTTTCTCTCCTGCTGCTTTAACACCTGAATTCAAAGGTCCTTCTCCAAAGAGAGGCTTTGTGCTAACTAACTGCTGTACTTCACATGTACTTGTGAAGTACTTGTGAAGTACTTGCCTGCTAGCTTCTGACGTGTTTTTTATGTGATCTCAGGAAGATGGATTACAGACCGGCCTTCCGTTCTCAGGCTGGTTCGTCAGAGCTCACCTCCTCATCATCATCAGCCACCACCTCCCCCTCCACTACATCTCCCCCCAAACAGCGGAGGAAGAGGAAGGCAGTGGTCCTGTGTATGTATCATGTCAGTGGAGTGTTACTGTCAGTCAGGTGATGTGTGATGAGTGAACATTTTCTAATTGTGTCTGCAGCTTCCTCAGAGGACGAGGACGACCATCTGATGGGGGAGCCTGCTTTAGGTAAGTCTGTGCTTCGTGTCATTATTAAGCTTTGTATAATAAAATCTATTTGGTATGTCAAGTGTGTTTTTCTGCTGTGCACAGCATCTGCTCCTCCTGCTCCTGGTCCTCCTCCTGCCCATCAGCAGAGAGCTCTGCCACCTCCTCCTCCTCTACAACTAGTCACTCCTCCCCCTCAGGTCTGTAATAATGTTGTAAACATCTAGTATCAGTGTGTAGTGTGAAGCTGCAGCTCAGTGACCTGTGTGTGTGTTGCAGCTGCTCCTGCCGGCAGCCTGGAGGAGCAGCCTCCCTGCAGAGCAGCACGAGTGGGTCAGCAGGGCTCTGTTTGTGGCTGACAGGGCAGGGAGGCCCGTCCTGTCCCCGGAGCTCCAGCTGTGGCACCACCCCCCCGGACCCTGGCCGAAGTACTCCCAGCGGCCCTACCCGGATGCTTTCTTCCAGCGGCCCTTCTTCCTCTGGGCTCCTTACAAGAGGTGGAAGTACCACCTGAAGTGCCCAAACTGCGCACACAAGCTGACAGGTGGCGGTCTGTACAAGACACACGCATTTCCTAACATTCGGTCTATAGGCTGTAAAATGTATTATCTCTTCGATTTACACACCGCATTTCTTGCACGTCTGTCCGTCCTGGGAGAGGGATCCCTCCTCTGTTGCTCTCCCTGAGGTTTCTCCCATTTTTTATCCCCTTTAAAACTGTGGGTTTTACGCGGAAGTTTTTCCTTGTACGATGTGAGGGTCTAAGGACAGAGGGTGTAGTTTTTATCATATTGATACTCCGAACAATCTGTGCTGTTGTATTTGATGTAAAGTGTCCCTACTGTAGGCTATTTTTATTCTGTACAGCACTTTGGCTCGACCAAAAATCGCTTATAAATGTGCTATATAAATAAAACTTGATTTGATTTGATTTGATTTGAAGACTGTGCGCAGAGTTCTGGACACGGACGGGTGGTACTACATGGGGACGGAGTACCTGGAGTGCAGGTACTGATACGTTTACAAGAATACTCTGTGTGTGCTTGATGCTTTGGTTAAATAGACATTGTAAAAGAATTCAAGTACTTTTTTTATGATTATAAAGTAGTAGCAGATACACCAATAAACCTTTCTGTCCCAGATCCTGCTCAAAGAAGTGTGCCAGCTGGTCGGAGAGCATCAGGAGCCAGCTGGACCTGCACCACCAGATGCTCTTCCCTGCTGTGCTGACCTACAGGTAAACATCACGCTGCAGGACACAGTGGTGTTTGAAGGACATTGAGATGGTTTGGTGTTCACCTCTGCGTCTGTGTGTGTGCTGCAGGCTCTCTTGTGACCGGAAGGTGCTGGCTCAAATGAAGGTGCGCACGCTCGGCAACAGTGCCAGCCGGCTGCACTCCTTCCTGGTGGAGCAGCACACAGCAGAGTGGATGAGGAGGAGCATCCACTACACTCTTAAAAATGCTGGGTTATTTCTATAAACACATTGCTGGGTTGATTTGGCTGGGTCATAATTATGGGTTATTTGGGTACTGTAAACACACTGGTTGGTTGTTCATGCTGGGTCAAAGGGGTTATTAGGGCTTCAATTGCAGTTGAACACCTGCCTGGGTTATTTTTAACCCAGAGGTTGCTTTATACATTTTCCCACTTCTGAATCATTCTGGAACCATCTTTTTGTCATTGCTCACATCAACACGGTATGTAACCTATATTTTACCTATATTTATATAATTATACAATTCTGTAACCTATATTTTTGTAATGAGTTGTGATAACAGCACAATAGGGATCTGTATTAATAATAATATGGCATTTAACAGACTGTGCAAAGTATAACATTAGCAGTTAACGTCGGCTACAAATGTTTTACATTTCTGTCAATGAGTGAAAGAGCCTTGAATTTACGTTGTGATGCGATCAATTATTATTTTACAAAGACGTTTGTTCTACTAGTAGCTATAAATAGGTCTGAACTATATAGCTTTGGGTTTGTGTGCAAAATTATTAGATGTAGGGCCTACAATAAGGCAGTATAAATCACATGGCTTTTACGTCACAACTGTCACGATTATCTTATGTTACGTTTGTAGTTTTGTATGTTTGGGTTTATTTTGCTGTTCGGTTCTCCCTGTCATGTTTTCCTCCATGTATATTGTCTGGTCCCTCTCCCTGTGTTTTTCCTCCTGTCGTTAGTTTCCCTGGTGTGTTAATTGTCTGATTGTGTTCACCTGTGGCCCTTGGGTTTCTCCTCCCCTGCCCAGCTGTTTCTCGTCTTGTGATTACCCCTCCCTGTATTTAGTCTTCTCTCTTCCTGTGTTCAGTGTTGGTTCGTTGTTTGTCTGTGACTGTGTTCACGGGGTAGTGTTCTGTTATATCTCTCACAGGCTCCGCCCTCTACTGGACTCTATGGGTACTACCTTATCTTGCGAGCATTCTTCACTGAAAATCTAAATAGACGTGGCCGGCCAATGGCGGGCCCACCTGAATGCGCGCGCATCACGCCCTATAAAAGGAGGCCTCGCCTCCTGATCGCCATCCCTTTCTCTTCAGCGACGGAAGTATTGTTTTCACGGAAGAGACTAGAGACGTTGTTTTTGAGAATATGGAGATTTTTGAGCACAGGACTTGCCCAAAATGCCCGAATCTGATCGCGGGAGCAGATCCTCACCCCTTCTGCTATCTATGTATGGGACCTGAACATGCCGTGAGCGGTATGGAGCCGGCACCGGCGTGTGCAGCCTGCCAGGTGCTTCCTCGGCTCATGCGAGAACGTCGCGGGCAGCACTTTTTGGCGGCGGAGGCTCCGCAGGAGGAGGTGGAGGGCTCGGATCTCGAGGTCGTCGAGATGGGCGAGTCAGGAGAGGAGGACGTACCGTTCCGGTTCCCCCTGCCGTGGGGCCAGTCGACACCGACTCCGGAGGAGGAGGACGAGAACGCCTCGGTGTCTGGAGCACCAACTCTCAGGTCTGCGCGGATGGATTTCCCGGCGGTGATGACTCTGGTGACGGAGCGTTTAGGCCTACCGCTCCCCCCACCGCTGCCACCGAAGCCGATAAACCGCCTGAGACAGGGGTATTACGGCCCGGCGCATCCAGCGCAACCGACCTTCGTTTCGCCCCAGCTGCCTGATATATGGCGGTGTGTGGAGGCGACATGGCAGCAGCCATTAAAAACGAAGGCTCCAGTAGCCGCTATGGCCGGTATCATCAAGGTGGAGGGCCGCGCGGACACTTCGGGTCCGGGTGTGCCCCCCCTTGATGAGGCCTTAGCGGCCCTTCTGCTCCCGAGGGAGGCTGGTTGGGCGGAGGGTAAGCGACCCCTGCCCCCGCTGCCCGGGACCAAGATGCTTTGGAATATTTGGATAAAATATTCAAGCTCGGTACGCAGATGGCGGCTGCAGCAAATAATCTTGGCGTGTTGGGCGTTTCCCTGATTACCCCTCAGGCAGACGCCCCCGCCCTCCTGCCGGAAGACGGGAGTGATTATCAGGACCGCGCCATAGGTCAGATGAATAATCTGATCCAGGGCGTGGCCGCTGCAGCGGGGCGAGTGATTTCCCTGGCCACGGTGGCGTCTCGACACATCTGGCTGGGACTCACCACCCTGTCTAAGAAAGACCGCGATGATCTCCTGGGAGCCCCCGTATCTACGGAGGGGCTTTTTGGGTCGATCACTGCGGTCACTCAACGATTCAGTCGTCTAGAGGAGGAGAGGATGCAGCTTAGCCGGATGCTAATGCTAGCTCCTCCTCAGGCTTCATCACGCGCTCCTACGCAGGTGAGGGAGCGTAGTGCAACAGTGAGGCGGAGGGAGAGGCGCCGGCAGGGGAGTTCCATGGCTGCGGCGCCTTCCACCTCTACGACCCGTCCCGGGGCACCGGAATACCGGCAGCCGCGGGGACAGGCTGCCCGACCTCGGCATGCTGCGCAACAGCAGAGAGCAGCCGGGTGGGGTGCGCCGTCGGCTCGAAGCGGACGGGCGGAGAGAGGTAGCGTCTCGGCGAGGGAAAGTTATCTCTTCACCGGGGACGCTAGGGCGAATCCCGCCTCCTCACTATTCAATGCCCAGATTCCCTTGTCCTCTTTTAAAAATAAAGAAAAGGTTAATCTGTATCCAAGTCTAAGTGCCCTTTGTTTCCACAATGATACACTTACACACGATGTATGTACTGATTACCCACTCGCCGCCCCAGCTATTGCTCCTGTAAAGGAGGAGGCTAGTGGGAGTGCGCAGATGAGAGTGATGAAATGTAGGCAATGTTTTCATAATACTGCACAGGTACAGAGGCATTATGGCCGGCGTATTGCTGTTAGGGAACACACTAAGCCTGGAGCTAAGACTCCGATTAATGCAGGTTACCATGGGGGTAAAAGTGACATTATGGCAGCGCCCGCTTTCTCAGAAGAGAGCGTGGCGGTGCGTTCAGGGACCTCAGTAAAACACACTACTCCTATAAAAACTCCGGTTAATGCTGTTCACTGTAAGGAGAGCAGCATTAGGAGGGAGCACGCGCTCAGTCATGAGCGGGCGGAGGTGCGTTCAGGGTCCTCAGTAAACAGTCGGCCCTTTCTGTGTCGACCCTCCATGGGCAAAACTTCCCTTCACGGGGAGTTTTGCGGCGGGACGGGGCGACAGGGGGTATCACAGTTTTATCGCTGCGGCCCCACAGCTGAGGGCATGCCCGTTAACACAGTGTTATGGGGAATGGAAACTCAGTTGTGTACTATCAAAATGGATGGACAGGACACTGAGACGGGGTTATTCACTCCAGTTCTGCCGCGTCCCACCTCCTTTTATGGGCATACAAGAGGGGAACCTTTCCTCTCAAGCGAGGACGGTTTTCCTCTCAGCAGAGATTCAGGCGTTGGTGCAAAAACAGGCTGTGTCTGTTGTGCACCCCCAGAGCAGGGAAGAGGGTCATTATTCCATGTATTTCCTGGTTCCCAAGAAAACAGGGGAATTCAGACCCATTCTAGATCTCCGCGGACTGAATCTCTATATTTCCCGCAGGAAATTTCGCATGTTAACTATAAAACAGTTACTGGGGCTTGTGCAACCAGGCGATTGGTTCACCACCATCGACCTGAAAGACGCATATTTTCATGTGGAGATTGTTCAGGAACACAGGAAATATCTGCGCTTTGCCTTCCAGGGGATAGCCTACGAATACAACAGGCTGCCGTTCGGCTATTCCCTATCCCCACGCACATTCAGCAAATGTGTGGCTACAGCGCTTCAACCGCTGCGCGCACACGGCATGAGAGTCTTCTTTTACATAGACGACCTCATAGTCATGGCTGGGTCACGGGAACAGGCAATGTTTTGCACAGCACAATTGATCACACACCTGACCAGGTTGGGCTTCGCGATCAATTGGAAAAAGAGCGCCCCCATACCTCACCAACGGGCGTTGTATTTGGGTGTGGTGCTCGATGCAGGCGCGTTGCGCGCCACCCTGTCAGAGAGCAGACGTGCGTCCCTTCTTCAGGGGGTACGCAGGCTGCGACAGGGGGCGACAGTGACAGCTTTGACTGTCATGCAGACACTGGGTCTCATGGCGGCTGCTCACATGGTAGTCCTGTTAGGGCTGCTACATATGCGCCGCCTGCAGAGGTGGTTTTCCAGCCTGCGCTTGGATACCAAGAGGCACAAGCGGCGGCTGGTTACCATCCCCCCCTCAGTGGAGGGCAACCTCCGGTTCTGGGGGTCTCCGGATCACCTTCGGAGGGGGTCTCCACTGGGACGGGTGACCTCCTACACCACAGTGTTCACGGATGCGTCCGGAACAGGGTGGGGAGGGACCTGCCTGAAGAGGGCTATAGGTGGGCGCTGGGCTCTAACAGAGTCTCGACACAGCAACCTCCTAGAGCTACGGGCAGTAGTGTTAGTCCTCCGGCATTTCAGGCCCCTGATTCAGGGGAGACATGTAATGATCAGGAGCGACAACAGCACCACAGTGGCTTATATCAACAATCAGGGCGGAGTTCGCTCTGCCGCCCTGTTGACCACAGCGGAGGAGCTGTGGTTATGGGCTTCGGAGGTGGTGTTATCTCTAAAAGCCCTCCATATCCCGGGACTGGAGAACGGAGGGGCCGACCTCATGTCGAGGGGCGGCCCCCGGCCAGGCGAGTGGGTGCTTCACCCGGAGGTGGTGAAGCAGATCTGGGCCCAGTTCGGGGAAGCGGAAGTGGACCTGTTCGCCAATCGGCAAAACAGCCACTGTGCCCTGTGGTTTTCCATGGCCCGGAGCGACGACCCGCCTTTAGGGGTGGACGCGTTTGCACATGAGCCATGGCCAAAGAAGCTGCTCTACGCCTTTCCACCGTTACGTCTCATTCTCCCCCTTCTGGGGAGGGTGAGGCAGGAACGTCTGTCAGTCATCCTAGTGGCTCCGGACCGCGTCGGGGCGACGTGGTACTCAGAGGTGACACAGATGAAGGTGGGCCAGCCTTGGGCGGTCCCCCAGTTCTGGGGGGCGATGTCCCAAGAGGCAGGTGCAATCGGGGCGTTACCCTCATTCGGCCAGCCTCTCCAGGCTTGGCTCCTGAGAGGGACAGGCTGAAACAGGGTGGATTGTCTGACAGAGCTGGATCCACCACAGCCTGTTACAGGCCAAAGTGGCATGGATTCCAGCGATGGTGTGAGGAGCAGAGAATAGAGCCCCTGTCATGTGGGTTAGGCTCTATTTTGTCCTTCTTACAGTTACTGGTGGACAGAGGGCTGGCGCATTCAACAGTAAAGGTGTATGCGGCAGCCATCTCGTCCTGTCATGAGGGATTTGGCGGCAGGTCAGCCTTTAGTCAACCACTGATGTCGCGGTTTTTGCAGGGGGTCAGGAGGCTGCGCCCAGTAGTGCACGCCTCCGCCCCGCAGTGGGACCTGCCCCTAGTGCTCGAGGCTCTGGCCTCGGGGCCGTTTGAGCCTCTGGAGCTCTCCTCTCTGAAAGCATTGTCGTGGAAAACAGCTTTGTTTCTTGCCTTAACGTCAGCCAAAAGGGTGTCCGAGTTAACTGCTCTGTCGGTGCACCCGAGCTGTTTACTGATTCGGGGTGACCGGAGCGGCGCGACACTCAGACTGAACCCCTCCTTTGTGCCCAAGAGCCTAAGGAGTGCGTTCAGGTCAAGAGCTATTCAGCTAGGGGGTTTTAGCCTCCCTCCCCATGAGGGGGACAGGGAAGCTAAATTGCACCTCCTTTGCCCGGTGCGTGCGCTAGCTTGTTATGTGGAGCGCACTGCTGCCCTTAGACGCACCGAACAGCTGTTCGTGTGTTTCGGGGGCGGGGTGATCGGGAAAGCTTTGTCCAGGAAACGCCTGGCAGGCTGGCTCTGCGAGTGCATTGCACAGGCCTATGGGCAGGCAGGGAGAGCCTGCCCCACAGGGGTTCGTGCACACTCCACACGGGCTGTGGCTACATCAACAGCCTTATTCAGCGGTGTGAGTGTGGAGGATATATGCACAGCGGCGTCTTGGTCGACGCCAGGCCCCTTCATAAGGTTTTATCTATTGGACATGTCGGGCTCTTTCTCCTCGTCTGTGCTTGCGGGGGCAACACAGGACTGGTACGGGGGGGGGGGGGCTGTGGGTCAGTTGGCATCTGACCCCTTCCCCGGACGTAATGCGCCTTCGCTGTTCTCGGGCCCTCTGGGGGTCCCGGGATGGGCGAGGGGCGCACTGGGCCCTTACAGGGCTGGAGGGCTGCTCTCCTCCGGCCGGGAGGCAGGAGGAGGGTAGCCCTCCACACTTTGGTCCACACACACACTCTGCACAGGGTGTGTGCTCAGTGAGTCCATACAGGGCTGGGGGTGGGGCCCCCATCACTGTATTTTGAGCATTCCTTCTGCGAGGCAAGCGCGGCAGGGTGTGCTCTGTCAGCCGCAGCCCAGACTTCTCCACGGTCACAACCGGGTTAAAGGAGAATGTGGGGCAGCAGCTGCTGACCAGAAAGGCCGGTCAGGGACAGTAGGGTGGAATGTTGGTTGGACGACAGTGAGTACATTTTTCGTGTGAGAGATATAACGTTGGGTTACGTATTGTAACCCTTGTTATATTAACACAGGCGGAGCCCTCTACTCAGGGCACTGTCTGTCCTATTCCGCTCGCTGAAGAGAGGGTAGGATGGCGATCAGGAGGCGAGGCCTCCTTTTATAGGGCGTGATGCGCGCGCATTCAGGTGGGCCCGCCATTGGCCGGCCACGTCTATTTAGATTTTCAGTGAAGAATGCTCGCAAGATAAGGTAGTACCCATAGAGTCCAGTAGAGGGCTCCGCCTGTGTTAATATAACAAGGGTTACAATACGTAACCCAACGTTTTGTCCATTTAACCTTGGAATAAAGGTATTTTTTTCTGTGAAATCTGCACTTTGTAATACATTATTTTTTTTAAGGCTCTTTGTTTTTTTGGGGGGGGGGGTTGAATTTGTATTGTTTGCATTGTTCTTTTATAGTGGCCTGAATGTTGGTGATTTGCCAATGCTGAATAAATGCATTTTTTTTATTGTTTATGTGTTTGGAGATAATTCATTACACTATTATACATTATTATTATTCTATTCTATTTAGCCCAACAATATAGTTAATTTCAATCACTAGCTTGG
>CALSBZ010041603.1:0-10171 GCA_943591055.1 Gobionotothen gibberifrons
GATAAATGGATGAATAGTAGTAGTATACCATGGTTAATTTACTTGTGAAGTCGCAGTCAAGATACCATAACTTGTCTTCACATTTTAAAAAACAACTATAGGACATGGTTCACCCATTTTTAAATCGTCTTGTTTATCAAATAATTTTTTATAACAAAATGTATATGTACAAACTGTGCTTTTACATACAATAACTTCTACTAACTTTTTAGATATTTCTCAACGCGCTATACTATGACTTTTCTTGTACTCAACAACATGGAAGGATTCTTTATTTGACCTCACGTCACCTTGTTAGACGCTTTTACGCAAAGCAACGAACATACATTCAACACTGTGGAGACTCCCCGCAGGAGCAACTTGGGGTGAAGTGTCTTTCCCAACAACATGCTGACTGCAGTGGGGATCGAACCGGTGCTCCCCTGATCTAAGATCAACGCACCAACCCACTGAGCCACAGCCTGACTTTTCAACATACTGTACTCATTTTTTGTTATATATACTAATTTTTGACTTTTCCACAACCTTTTTTGTATTTTTTAACCCACTATGCTCTACTTTAAAAACAATATTTGACAAACTACACCATGACGTTCTTTCATATGTTTAGCCCAGATAAACTTGACTCTTTTTGACATACTATACTGTAACTTACTTCATACTTTGCAACATGTTATGTTTCTTTTTCATATATTTGTTACGTATTATTGTCTGAATACGTTATTATTTCTTGATATTTCGATTGTTTAAATTATATTTCAACATACTATACTATGACTTTTAAATGCAAAATCTCAGTAACGTCATTGTTAAAATAAATACATGTGGTGGAGTGGTATTAAATAAAAGTACTTAGTAAATGTACTTAGTTACTCTCCTTCCCTGCATATCCATGTGTTGTGTAGAGGTACAATGTAGAGGTGTATTGTGGGTAATTGCACGTGAACGCAGGCTCTAAATAGACGTGCATTAGTCTCCGTTAATCCACTTCAACTAATCTTTGCCAGGTTTAAAAAACATCCTCCGCTAACGTCAAATTAAAGGTTTGCACAAACTTCCCCATTAACATGCATTCATTAAATAATACAGAAGGACGTCAGAATGAATAATATTAAAGTGTAAAATCCCATAATTTAAGTGGCTTTTCTCAACGGATTAATGACTGAAATGAACTGCAGCTGATATTAGTTAGTAATGGATCTGCTGTAATTTAGTTATATTAAAGTAAAAGCATCTTATTAAATGCAAAAGGTTGACTGCTGTTCTCTGTTTCAGTGAATCAGAATCAGGTTAAATGGCACGTTCAATACATTTTCATTTGTGCATAATTAGAGACAGTAAAAGGAATTAATTTGTAAAAAAAATTCATGTTTACAGGAAATGTAAATATACAAAAAGTACAATAGGAATTTGAGAACATCTACAGTATACGTGCAGTGTAATCAGAATTTAAAGTGGGTTTGTAGATGTCTGATCACTGAGTGGAAGAGACCCATTCAAACACATAATGAAGCTTTGGTAACACATGATGTTTAAATGGGCTTTAAAACAAAGACAGCATCCGATAACTCACCTTAATGAGAGTCCGTTTCAGGTCCTGGGTTTGATTTGAGTTATTCCCAGCATGCGTGTCCTCCTGACAGATCCTCACTGACTGAGTGTTGCTCAGAGTCACCCCCCCCCCCCCCCCCCCCCCCCCCCCCCCCCCCTCTCTCTCTGTGTTAATCTCTATAATATCCTCTCTGCCAACTACTTACCGTTCACCTCCATCTTGAAAACACACACCATGCAACGCCTGTCACTTTAAATCTTATTTCTAAAGGAAACCGTTCAGAAAATATTCAATATATTCTCGAGCCATAGATATTCAATGTTTATATTATACATCTTATAGAATAGAATATATCTTTATTGTCATCATACAAAGTACTACGAAATGTCTGTGTAAATGACCTTTATTATGTTTAACCTTTTTGTAGAGGTGGTTATATTTGTGTGCCGATGTTTTCCTGTGGTAAAGTTTTAGTTTTGTACTTTTATTTTGATAGTTATAAGATCCGGACTTTTATTTTGAAGGGACTTTTGCCGGAAGTGAATAGAGAACGAAGGAATGTAAACACGTGTAATGACGGAGAAATGAACATACTGTAGAATAATTAGTTACGTTGGGTTTTTAGCACCTGGCTGATAGGGGCACAAGGTTTGTTATTACTTTAATTAATATGTGTATTGATATTATGTGGTGTTATGTCGTAGTTTTGCAGTGTTTTGAGTCCATGCTTTTGAATTAGCAAAACTGCTATATTAGCCTTCATGTGTTCTGCTCTGTTAGTTAGGGGGCAGTAGTGAGCTATAATTGCATTATTTAGTTTGTATTAGAAATGTAATGTTTATAAATGCAAGGAATGGAGATGTTTTATCTGCTAATTATTGTGTTTTCTTTCTTTTCTTAGCTCTTACGTTGATACGTTGATACTTAATGTGTACGTGCAAGGGTGTACAATAAAAGGATACCATCAGTGCGAGAGCATGACCATTATTCAGCTGGGGACGCTACAGTCTGTTTGGCAACTCTCAGTGCAGTAAAAAAAAGACAGACACAAATGAATAAATAAATAAATAGTGGTAAAAGCAGAGGTAGTAGCAAATATATATTTATATATTATATTATATTGGTAGGCTGGCCTGCTTAAAGGTCCCATGTCATGCTTTTCCGGTTATTCCCCGTCCCCTTGTGTTACGAAGGTTTTTCTGCATGTAAACGGTCTGCAGAGTCACAAACCCTCAAAGTACACCCTGTAGCGAGTAAAACTCTAACACAGAGAAGACCTGTCTATGCTGCCCCAGAACGCCTCGATGGGGATTTCTCTTTTTCCATTGTTTACTTCTTGGGTATAGTGACGTTATGTCCGCGGAGCCTTTACGTTTGGACCAATCCGCGGACTTCCTCACACACACCGGCTGCTTCGAGGAGCGGGACACAGTGAGCTGGCTCACTGGTGTGGGGTCGGCGTGGAACTCAGCCTGAGCACACACACAAACTCCCAGCCAGGCTGCGTGTGTGTGTGTGTGTTTCGGGCTGGGTTTCGCTGTGTCTCGCTGTCTCGCAGACGGCCACTGGGCTCACAGGGAGGGGGGGGCGGGGGGGCTGGAGCTCCAACAAGCCGTGTAGCATAGAGAGTGAACACACAGACTATACAGAGATGCTGGAGAGAAACCAATGTGAGTTTGGAACATTGAACAGTATAAATCTATTCTAGTAGACCTCAACAATGGAACTATGATCAGTAGAAATGGCCGTGACATGGGACCTTTAACCTGTTAAGCCCTGAGCCTGTTTTTCAGGTCTCAGGCTCGAAAATGACATTCCCAGAACAAATGACCATATCTTCCCTTCTGAAAGGGTTAAATTAATAATCTTTTTTCTCAAAGTAATGATAAACCTGTGAGTTGGATGTAGAAAAGCCAGAATCAATATAGATGTTTTTTATTTTAAAGAAAATTCAGATTGAACATAGTAAAAAACTGTAAATTATAGTGTCCGTCCAAAAATGATTTTGTACTTAT
The DNA here is from genome assembly GCA_943591055.1 of Gobionotothen gibberifrons. NCBI lineage: Eukaryota > Metazoa > Chordata > Actinopteri > Perciformes > Nototheniidae > Gobionotothen > Gobionotothen gibberifrons. Next base: position 3,568 of record CALSBZ010041603.1, read on the forward strand.
AGTGAAAACTAACCTTGGATGATGGGTTAGTAGACTAAAAGCTTTAGAAATCCAAAGCAAAATATATAATAAGTACCCTGTATCAAGATTGATGTAAAACAAGTGACATTTGACCTTTTTAGAGAGGTTTAGCCAAAGAAACTCTACCTCTGAGGTGATTTGGGTGGACATGGGGGTTTTACCGTTTCTCTGGAACCCATTGGTTGATTTTGGTGATTGACATCTCTTTCTGACAGAGCCAATAGAATCGAAGGGGGATCTCCCCACTCACACACATGGTAAAACAAAAAGGTGGGGGCTTCGCTCACGCAGTTTTGCATCAGAGTGAAAATATTTCTTGCTCTGACTTCCAGAAACGGAAAAGCAAGTTTATTGCTTATGGATTATCAGAAATCATTCAAAGTGACACAGACACATTGGATTAACCTATGGATTAATTTCAGCAGCGTTTTTATCGTTTTAATGCCATTGAAGACCACTTTTGACCAGACTACGACACAGGTGAGCCATGTTAGCATTTTTAGCTACCTAGCGCCACATGTTTTGATGTCTGTCTTTGTTTATAAAGTCGCGATTTCGTATAATTGAGTGATAATGAGGGTACCCTTCGATTCTGTGTCACCTCACGATGTGAAACGATGTCATGGATGTGCAGCAAAGATACATTTTTCACCCCTTTTCTCTGGTTCTCACAAAAGTTTACTCTGACAAATGTGCCTCTGGAGGAATGCAAGGGGAGTTGACAGGGGACTCTACCCGCATTACGAGGCACTATTTTCGGATGCTTTTTTTCATTTTCACCCTTTTGGTCCGGATCTATTTATTTTCTTTTTTCTTCAGTTTTGGCACAACGCTCTGGAGGTATGTAAGGGGAGTCGACAGGGGACTCTACCTGCCTCACGAGTGCCTATTTTCGGATGCTTTTTTTCATTTTCACCCTTTTGGCCTGGATCTATTTATTTTCTTTTTTCTTCAGTTTTGGGCCGTTTGACCCGGTTCCTTCTACCTGGGGCACTGCCCAGTCCCGGGTGTCCCCAGTCGGCCCTCCACTGATGGGGTGGTGGTGCCAATAAGAAGGCCGAAGTTGGATGCTGAGGGATAGGCGGGCGGGCAGCATTAAGGTTCCCAGGGGCAGCAAAAGTGCCACTTTCCATCAGCACCGGGGAGGCTCTCTCCTTGGTGCTGAACCCTGTGAGGAGCGCTCAAGTGTTGGAGGAGGAGGTGTAAGGCAGAGGAGGGTAAAAAAAAGTGTTTAACAAATGGACAAAATTAACATTGAAACTGATGACGAAATGGCTTAATGCGTCTCAATGGAAATGATACTCCAGTTGCCTATCAGTTTAGTGCACCCAAAGTGACAAAAAAAGTATTCATTTGGACACAAGTGTCATTCGTTCAAATTCCAATAGATGGAGCTCCAACAACACATTTTTGAAAATGTATAAAACTGTTTTTAAGTCTGAAAACAATGATATTATGGCTGATAGGTTAATATGGTAAACAAGGGCGCACGACCCCCACACTTTTTGGGTGTGTTCCAACGGGTACATATTGCAAATATACCAAGTTTGATGGACCTGTGATGTCAGTAAATATTTAAATTAAACATTTCGCCCGACTTTTGACATTAATCTACCCGTTTCCAACACTATTTGCGGGTAAACATTGTGTCTTCTCAGCCTGGGTGTGTCTGTCCTGAATTAAAACAGTTTCCCCGAATTTTAACATTAATGCACCCATGTTTAGAAGACTTTTCTCCGGGTAACATTGGTGTGTGTGTACAGTGGGTGTCTCTCCCTCTATTCACACCACTTCTGCCCACGTTTCAACCACTTATTCCTGGCTTAAAAAGTGCTGTGCATCACCCTGGATCTCTGCATGTGCCTGTGAGTCTGAGACCCTGCTAACAGGAGTGACTCTGCTGCTTTTAACAGTTTAATGCACTTTTAACACTCATGTACCCATGATTCAATCTGCTTTCCTGTGTTCTAAAGTGCTGTGAAGCAGCCTGTTCTCTGGGTACAGTCTGGGTGGAAGAGCCATCTGCTGCATGGAGCTATTCACACCACTTTTCACAGCATATGAGTCCCGTGGGTCTCTGTGTGTCTCTGTGAGTCTCAGACCCTGCTAACAGCAGTGACCCTGCTGCCAGCATTAGGAACAGATTGAGCAGTTTCTAACAATACTTTAGCCCACATCAGAGCCCTGTTCCCTGGGTAATAGAGGGGGGGTGGTGTGCCCTGGGTGTGTGGGTCCCTGGGTCTCTGTGGGTGTCTGTGAGTCTTACACCCTGCTTCTCCGGGGTGCTGGAGAGTCATTTTCAGGCTCCTCTCCACAATTTTCCCCCTAAAAATGATTTCTAATCATTATTTTTGCATTTAAATGATTCATTTTATCATTAATATGGTTCCTTAAGACAATGCACATAGTCTGGAGCTGTTTTCCACGAAAATGATTTGTAATCACTATCATGGGGCTATATAAATCAAATTCCGGGTAATGCGGAGCACAATTGTACCTTTTACTATTTCAATGTATTTGTATTATACATTTTTTGGCTAGAAAAGTGACATTTCTGGGTGATTTTGTCAGTTTATGGAGCTTAGCCCACAAATGCCAGAGGTTCCAGGCCAAAATTGGGAGCTCATAGGCGGCCTGCCAAGCGCCCCCACCCGTGGAAAGAAGAAAAAAGTGAAAAAAAACGGTTAATTATATCTTAAAATAATAAAAAATGAAGTTTTAAAAAATTGTCGAAAAAATGACCGAGTGCCAACGGAGAAGGGGCTCGAAAAAGCTCAACCCTTTGGTGCTTCGGGCTGAAGCCCCGGACACTTTTCCACTTCTCCGTCAACATTTTCAACGGAGAAGGGAAAAAAGTTTTCTCCATCGAAAATATTCATTAATCCATTTCAGACTACCGTCTGCACAATTTCGGAAACCCGGTTTTTGGGTTCACACAAAACGGCTGTCTGATATCCTGGATGAATGTATCCGCTCCAAGTGCACCCTGGCTCGGATCCATTTGATGCCTGGAGACCCCCCAGCCTGGTTCTTACAGAACTTTAAGTTTGCAAACTGGTCTCTGGAGGAATGCAAGGGGAGTTTGAGGGGACTCTACCATCATTATGAGGCACTATTTTCGGATACATTTTCTCACTTTCACCCCTTTTCTCTGGTTCTCAAAAAAGTTAACTCTGACTTTGGTGACCCTGGAGGAATGTTAGGGACACATGCAGGAGGTCTTTAGTCCGTCCTTTGATGCACTATTCCCCGCATTTTAAACACTGCTCCTGCCTTCTAAAGTGCTTTATTGTAGCCTGTCTGCTTCATGTCCAATGGATGTACTGTATTTAGTATATCAAATGTCCCTGTGTTGTACAATTCTAATACATTGTCAATACAAACTACAGTCCATCAATTGTACATGGTATAGCACTCTTCCAGCCATTTAAACCACTTTTAAACAATTTTCCTGGCTCATAAAGTGCTCCAAGGAAAAAAAAAGTACTGCCAAGGAAACTGCTGAAATCATGCTTCAACATGTGTTCAGGCTGCATGGTCTCCCCAGTGACGTTGTGTCTAATCAGGGACCACAATTTACTTCTCGTTTTTGGTCCGAGTTTTGCAGGCTGCTGTCTCTCGTCCGGATTCCATCCCCAGTCCAATGGTCAAGCTGAGCGAGACAACTTCAATTTAAAACAGGCTATAGGGACAAGTGCCCTCAGTTGATTGAAGGTCATTCCAAGACCAAGGACCATAATAAAAAAAGACTCCTTTTTCCAGCCACAGTCCGCACGGCAGGAACCTGGAACCGTATCCAGGCACTGGAGCTGAGGTTGTAAGAGTCACAAACTGGAGCAAATCTGGCACATATGTACAGTGGAAGCTGACCTAAAATGGCTTTATACATTAAGTATATTTTGATTCTAGTAGTTTGTTCTAGAGATAGAAGAGAGGAGATCGTTCACAGCTGCAATTATCGTTATCTGCTGACCGAGTTCAGACTGATATCCCACTGATAGTCTGACAGTAAAGGCTGTTAAAGGTTAGCGGGCATTTAAGGACGCCTTCTGAAGGATACTCCCCAGATAATGACACTGATATGTTTCATCATGGGGCAGGAAGAAGACCCATGCAAAAGCTCCCACCACCACATAAATACAAGTACAGACACTTTGTAGTAGTTGTATCTCTTTCTGTCGTCATCTCTAGTCTCTGTAATTGTATTTTTATCATGGAGTCTCTTCCTGGTTCATGTTTCTTTGAGGGACTTTAGATGGTGACGCCCTGAGCATTCATCTACCAGGACGACATATATTATTACAGCAGTTAGGATTTAACTAGAAAATGCATTTCCTGCTGAACATGTTCTCCGTCAGCTTCGTACGGCACCTCGGACATCACACAAGAAGAACATCCTTTTTTAGTTTGTACTTTATTCATTATCCAAACATTTCATTTGATCACACATCCCATCAGTAAAGTCTGTTCAATGACTATTGATCAATGATTTCATGATCACTTTCCCTTCATCCACACCATGTGTTTCATCTCAGCTGTTTCAAACAGAACGATACATGATTTAATTATTGATTATGATCATGATAATGTATGTTCTATAAAACATCAGAGTCCCCATTTTCTATTCGGACAACAACAACAACAACAACAACAACAACAACAACAACAACAATTAGTCTGCAATATTATACCATTGATTTCCCAAGCAAAGACTCTAAGCTATTTACAGGAGAATGATACATGATGTACTTATTGATTATGATCATGACAGGAAGTAATATCATTTTAAATAAACATGTTATGATGAAATAATTGTTATAACCATCTGGGTTTAATGTGTTAGTTAATTTGGGCAGCAACAATAACATGTCATCAGTCAAAGTAATACATGTGATTCTAAATGTCTCTGAAGACTCGTGCGCTACAAGAGAAACAACAACATGAATCAAAAGAAACATCCAGCAAATATTTAGAGCAAAGTTTACAGGTGAACAAGGATCCTCCTGAGCAGCGACAGCCTCCATGGCTAAACAGACACAGGAGGGACCCGGAAGAAAGTCCAACATCTACAGAACAACTCGTGAGAAGATGTTCAAGCCCCGCCCATCATGTTTGATTGACAGCTGATCTCTGCACAGTGAAGACATGAACAATCAGTTCTGATGGACACACGGTGAGTTTAAGAAGTAGAAGAGTTCCTCCAAGGACTTCAGGCTATTTGAGTTTACTAAACTCAGCTGTGTCTCCATAATAACCATAAAGATTAAGTCCAGCATGTAGCGGCTGAGTGAACGTGGTCTGCACTCTGTGGAGGAGAGTCATGGTTTCAGAGACGCTGTAGAAGGACAGAACACCTGCTCTGTGATCCAGGTACACTCCTACTCTGGAGGACAGAGGACCTGACACGGAAGTGTCGATTCTGTTGTAACGAAATGTAAAACAATTTTTGTAACAATTTAACGCCCAAGATTTGTCATTGTGTCCAAATCCACTTTCCCACCCTGCTCTGCTGATATTCTTGTATGCGACTGCTACGAACACTCTTCCTCTCCACTCCACCTCCCAGTAACATCGTCCAGTCAGACCCTCTCTACTCAGGACCTGAGAATAATTTGTGAATCTCTCTGGGTGACTAGAATAAGACTGTTGTTGTTCGATGAGTGTTGCTTTTCTGCTCCCCTCAGATAATAACAGCTGTGTGTGTGCTGTGTTTGGATCCAGAGTGATCTCCTGTGAATACTTTAAGAACCCAGCTCTGGTGGTGGGCTCTGCTGCTGACAGTAAAACATCCACCTCAGTGGATGAGACGTTTGTCCCTTCCTCTCTCAGGACGTCCTGTAGTTTGTCTCTGACTGCTGACAGGGCCGCCGTCACGTCCTCAAAGTAGCTCAGAGGACGGATGTTGATGCTGGAGGAGTGTGTAGGTTCAATGAGGGCTGGCAGTGAGGGGTAGCTGTGCAGAAACTGGTTGTGGTCCTCTGTGTGAGACAGCAGCTTCAGCTCAGCGTCTCTCCTCTTCAGCTCAGCCATCTCCTGCTCCAGCTTCTCCTGAAGCTCTCTGACTCGACTCACTTCTCTCTTCTGCTGGGATCTGAGCTGCTGCTTCACATCGGAGCTTCTCTTCTCCATGAGACGGATCAGCTCAGTGAACGTCTTCTCACTGCCCTCCACTGCTTTATCAGCAGAGCCATTGACGGCCTCCATCTCCTGCTGAAGCAGCTTCACCTCCTTCTCTCCGTCCTGGATCCTCTGCTGGATGTTTAGTCGACTCCCCTCCAGCTCTCTCTGCCTCTCAGTCCTCTCTGCAGCAGCAGACACCGTGTCGTGGCCTTTGTGTTCGTCCACAGAGCAGAGAGAACAGATACACTGCTGATCAGTGCGGCAGAACAGCTTCATCACCTCGTCGTGACGAGAGCAGATGTTCTCCTGGAGCTTCTTGGAGGGCTCCACCAGCTTGTGTTTCTTTAATGGAGCTACGTCATAATGAGGCTGGAGGTGTTTGTCACAATAAGAGGTCAGACACACGAGGCAGGACTTACAGGCTCTCAGTTTCCTCCCAGTGCAGACATCACAGGCCACATCT
>CALSBZ010041606.1:0-12896 GCA_943591055.1 Gobionotothen gibberifrons
GATGATGATGATGATGATGATGATGATGATGATGATGATGATGATGAGTATTTTTGTATTTGCATGTGTTTTGGCACATTTGTGTTTTAATAATTCCATCAGTTTTTGATACTGCAGCACGTTTCTCCTAACGGATGTATGTTGGCCGTCATAATGTGTTTGCACCTGTCGGCCACCGTACTCTTCTCTATTTGACCGCATCATCACACCAGAGGGAAGTTCGCTGCTGCCAAATTTGCTGTTTTCCCACGTTGCAGGCGCGAAATATAAAGAAACACAACTGGGAAAGATAAAGGCAAACTTGACAGAGCTCATTTTCATTTTCACATTTAATGAGGGAACGACCCTGAGAGTTGGATGATGCTGCTGAGTCGGCTGTTTGGAAAGAGCTTGCACGGCTTGCAAGGCTTGACACACCCGAGACATTTCATCAAAGTCCTCCTGCCCTTTTTTTTTTTTTTTTCAGTCTCATCTGCAGGGACGGGTCACTGTGAATGACAAGCTTGCGTTTGGCTTTACAAGTTCAATCCTGCCCTTGTCTTTTGTTTTTTTGTTGCTCATTAATTACGGCTCACTTTGTATCTTGCAGACAAAGTTGAAGAGATGACGCACGCCCAGAAGACGTCGCCTGTCGATATGAAGATCGCCACCATCAAACCACGGCCATCCAGTCGCTGTTTGGTGACAGCAGCTGATATCAATGTAGGTGATCAAAGCGCAGGTGACATCAAAAAATACTTTAAATAAATAACTTTTTTAAAGCATTGTATTTGAAAAAACGAATGGGAACGCCAGCATTCGTAAAAACGTCCTAAATATTTTTGGTTTTTAGGTTTTGCAGCTAAATAAGGTTGTTTTGTCTGAAAAGGATTTGGCGCTAAAACAATAATGGAAACGCCTTTTGACGCAACACGAACATTTAACTAACACGACTGATCAGAAATTATTATTAATGTTGTGTGAAGGCTGTCTTTTATACGATCAGCATGAAACAGGGACAACGAAGGTCAAACAAAGTCCTTCTTGGGAAAATAAATGTTTGTGAATCTATTTGACTTCTACGGAAGAGGATTAGGGCCACATGATTTTTTTTTTAAGGCTGACAGGCAGGTAGGCCATCCAGTTATTTTAGCCGGGCCGGCTCAGATGATTGGTCGTGCTTTTTACAGCGCCACAGCTTCCACAGATGACATTTTTTTATGGACTTTTTGTCAAAGCACTTACGATATTCATTGCTATCGGGATGTTAAGAGCATTCCATGGAATATAACAAAAAGTGTATCTCGAGCCGGTTTCTCAAATGTACCTACCCCACCTTTAATCTCAGAATTCTGACTTTTTTCTCAGAACAAAAAAACAAAATTTCAAATCCTCCCAAATTTTTTTTTTATGTGGCCCTAATCCTCTTCCGTAGACTTCAGTTTGTTCTACAGCTACAGTAAGTTTTTACTAACAAATATATCCAAAACTTGTGTTTGTGTCCACACCCAGCAGATATACAATGAAGAATGTGTATTATTTATTGGTATATCATTAACAATATTCTTGTTTGCAGTCATTATATCATGACCGCCAGGGAGTAGCAGTGGTGCCACCCACTGTGCCGGGGGCTTTCCTGGGGCTACCTGAGAAGAGCACTTTGAAAAAGCAGAAGTCCATAGGTATGATGTGTTTACAGTGAATGTGTGTGTGAAGGCATGTGAGTGTTAGCTCATGTCCAGCGCTTTTAGCATGTCCTAATATTCTATTAATGCTCAGAGGGCTCGCTCTGTGTGCTCAAGCAATATGCAAGTTAATTATAGATAAATTAGAAGGATCCAGTCAGCAAAGTGTGCTTTCAGGAGATAATATTCCAGGTCATTAAACATGTGCTGAAACCTCATTCTCACTGCTGAACCAAAGGGACGCCGTGCAGCCTAATGTTACTCGCAGCGCTTTTGAATTGCAATGCCTTCATTATTGTAACAAAGAATTAGGATATTTTTGTGTTGAAATTGCCCTGAAAGAACTTTTAGCATGTTCTTGTTTGACCGGTGTGTCAACTAAATCGTGTCACTTATAGAGTGGTGCGGTCCTAAAACCCGGAAGTAAGCTTCTTCCGGTTCCCCGACAAAAAAGCAATCCAATACTTTTATAATTTTCTAATCATAAATCTAATCGATAGATTTATGATGTTCCGGGTTTTAGGACGCGTCACTGCCCCACTCTATTGACTAAGTGAATTGAACTGAATGTAGCTTTGTCCAAGCCTTTTTTTGTCTATTAAACGAGATAATTCTATATTTTAAATGACTCAGCTACCTTAAGTAATCCACTTCTGCTCTTCTGTATAGATTTGAAATCAAATTGGCCTTCAATATACATTTTTATTATATAATCTCACGTGGTGGGTTTGGGTAAATGCCAAAAGTAACTCACCAGTAAATTCCTGCTTGCTGCAGAAAACCTTTTATATTCAGCTACTCCTTATTTATCTTGTCTCATAAAACTCAGGAAAAGATTAAGAAAGAGCTGCCATCAATAAATGAGACATTGACTGTGTCAAACAGAGGCCATGCTGGAAATAAAACATAGGGATGTCACCCCCAGGTCCTCACATAATTGTTCCTTCTGCTCTATTTCTCCAAGGTACATCGGAGGACGACAAACATGGATTCCTCACGCCTCCCTTACTCAAGTTTGCCCGCAGCCTCTCCATGCCCGACACCTCAGAGGACATCCCTCCTCCCCCAGCCATTTCACCCCCTTCTCCACCTGACTTCAACTCTGGTCCAACACCCAAGAGCTACGGCACCACACGACCCAGCTTCACCCAGAACTCAGCCAATGCGGTGAAGACCATTAGCCGAACAACCGACGCCGGTACGTTACGGCGCGGCTATTACCGGCAGAGCTCTGAGCAGTTTGACTCGCGCATTCGAGGGCGCGCTCCAGTACCGGAGAACCCTTACTCCGAGGTGGGCAATAGGAACCTGTACGTGCCAGCCAAACCAGCTCGAAGGAAGGGCATGCTTGTAAAACAGCACAATGTTGAGGATAGTCCGGAGAAAAAGAGTCACATGTCATCAAACCCATCGGGCGCGGTTTCCATGCCAACTACGCCTGTAGAACGAACTTGCTCCTCCATTCCCATCCCTACCATCATCATCAAGGAGCCCTCCACCAGCAGCAGTGGCAAGAGCAGCCAGGGTAGCAGTATGGAGATCGAGCCCACCACCCCCGAACACCCTCCTCTCATGCCTGTTGGTGGTTTGCGTCCCGAAGACCCGTCTTTAGGCAACCCCTTTGCCGCAGCTATTGCTGGGGCAGTAAGGGACCGGGAGAAGAGGCTCGAGGCAAAAAAACACTCAATCACCTTCCAGTCAATAGACATTGGGGATGATGACTTCGGTAGTCCTACACCGACCCCTCGTCTTCGCCATTCTAAGTCCATCGATGAAGGCATGTTTAGCGATGAGAGGCTTCGAAGGATATTGGGTCCCCCTGCACAGCTTGGTCGTCCTGTCGGGGGAGGTAGTGGCAACATGACAGATTTCAACACTCCTGAGCCCACAGTGGTTCGGGAGCCTCTAAACACCAGAACAGGCCAGTGTCCCAACCTGGACAGTCCCGTTAGTCTCCCATCCACACCTCCTAAGAGCCACTACAGGTCAAACGGGACTTACCTCCATCCTGTTACAGGCAAACCCCTGGATCCTAATTCCCCTCTTGCTTTGGCCCTGGCAGCTCGTGACCGGGCGATGAAGGAGCAACAGAACCATCCTCAGAATCAGCCAACAAATCCTCCTCAGGTTCAGCAAGCGCCCAAACACGAAGCCCAGTCCCTCCCAAGTCAGCCAAGCCACAAATCAGACCTCAATCAACCGCTGTTTATTGACACCAAACTACGCTCGGGGATCGAGACAAGTTTTGCCGCAATCTCATCAGCAACCATGGGGCGGCCTAGTCGAGGCGGTCTGCGGAGACAAATGACGGAGCAGAAGTATGAGTCTGATGGGGCACGGGAAGAACGAAAGCATCAGGCAGTTGAGGAGAGGAAAAGTGCGCCAGCGGATGTGTCGGATTTATCACAGCAGTTAACTGGACTGTTGATGGTCCACACCAGCAACGAAGCAAGCAACAAGGGAAACAACCAAGAGGTGGAGGGGCAGGACAGCAACAGGCCATCGGAGCTGAAGGACCCCAACCAACCGGATCCTCACAACGCTTCGTCACTGTCCCCCAATCCCCAACCAACCTCATTAAGGAGGAGGAGCATGCCCTTGAATGAGTCCATTGACGAACCAGTAAAACTGCCCTTCCGCATCCCACCACCCCCTCACGCATCAGTTGACATCGATGAGGAATTTGAATTCTCGGATCCCCTGCCACCACCGCTGGAGTTTGCCAACAGTATCGACATTCCTGATGATCAGGCGAGTGCCATTGCAGAGATGATTCTGCAACAGAGACGAAATGGGGGTCCTATTCTACCACCGTACCACCCTCACGCCCCGCCACCTGTCACTGAGCAACACAAACGGGTTGCAAACAACATGCCACCCTCATATCCTCCCCCTCCACCGGATTTGGAGTCAGGGGTGGGTGATTCGGGCATCGAGGAGGTAGACAGCCGCAGTAGCGGGGATCCTCAGCACATGGAGACAACCAGCACCGTTTCCAGCATCTCCACCCTGTCGTCCGAGGGGGGCTTCTGCGACAGCGCTCTGGAGAGCCTCTACGCCACCGCAGACGGACACGCCTTCCTGGTGGACCGGCCCCCTGTGCCCCCCAAACCCAAGGGCAAGTCCGTCATCAACAGAACATCGCTTTATCATGACGCTCTCATTGAAGAGCCCCCGGAGTCCTATGGATCCCCGCCTCAGGATCCTCCCCCTCCTCCTTCATCCTCTGAACCTCCTAGGACTCCTACTCAAAGGACATCCAAGCTGTGGGGCGATCAGCCGCCAGAGCTGCACAGTCCCCCATCAACACCAGACTCCAAGAACACCGTCATCACCGAGCTGAGCTCCATCCTGCAGCAAATGAATCGCGACAGGCCAGCCAAGCCAGGAGAAAGCCTCGACTCCCCCACAGGGACCAGGGGGGGCTTCGGAACAAGGTATGTATTAAATAGGTCTTTCAAATCTCCCGGTTTCCAACTTCTTCCTTTCTAAATTGCATTTATATTGATAATGCCTCGTATATCTCTGCCCCAGATCTTCCTTCATCTTTTACTTGAAATCATAATTCATTTGACCTTACAGTCAAAGTGGTGGCAATGCCAAATAAAGGCTTTGCAATTAGTAGCATTTTCTGCTATGGTGTCATAGAATAGAAACTGTTGTGTCAAGGCGGACTTGACTAGTTATTGATGCTATATTTGTAACAGTAGGGCTGTCCCGAATACCATTTTTCGGGCTCCGGATATTCGGTAGTAATTAGCAGCGAATATTCGTTCCGCGCGGGGGGGGGGGTGCGTAGTAATCAGCAGTGAACCGCTTCGACACGTGTATTTCGGTTTATTCACGGCGTTCTTTTTGTTATTCTTCTACAGTAGGCCTATTGTTGTTTTATAGTTATTTGTTAATGTAACCCAATTTGTGTCCTTTGAAATGGAAAAGGATATTGCATTGTGTGTGTTACTTTCGTTGCAGTTGTATATGTCTTAAGTGTAATTTGGCTTGGCTTTCTATTTATGGACATGCTTTTATTTTGAAGGAGAGTTAGCGCAGTTGACTGGAAGTTGTTGTTGCTATGGAAACAAGGTGACGGAGATTAATGGAGAAAAAGTCATATCTACATATAAAGACGGAGAAAGTAAACGATAAGGTTTATGGTTAAGTGTTAGCACCCCCCGAAGAGGCACAAGCTCTTACGTTGATATTGGAGATTTCAATAAATAAAAAATAAAAAACGAATATCCGAATAACGAAATTGAAACCCGAATAGTACTCCAACGAACAAATATTCGGATATTCGGGTACAGCCCTAGTGCACAGTGAACCTGATGTTTAAGTGCTCCTTTAGATTAATTTCCGAGATGCCAGGGGTGTCATTACAGTGTTGGTTGAGATATACAATAACACATGTTCTCTCTTACTTCTTGACTGATGGAGCCATTCAGATAGCAAGGGTTTTACTTCCTTTGGATTATTGATAACTATCACAAAGGGACTACAAGCTGATCCACTGCATGCTCGTCATTGATTACACTTATGAGTTTGTTCTTATGTAATGTTGATAATAGCTTCGTGAGTTGTGTTTGAAGTACATATTAAGATGCAGGGATGTGAAGGGTTTATAGTATCAACTCAAGGATGAGGCTAATGTTTGTTGTAGCTCACACTCTATATTAATGTATCTATATCCTGCATAAATCAAAAATAGGTTGAAAGTTGCCATAGCTTTCCATAAGTCTCTGTGCAAACATGACGATGATTTATAAACCTAGCAATCTTACTGCTATAGCAAGACATTGGGAATCTGTGATGTCACTTCACCTACTTTTGTTTGTCAAGCAAGTTCCTTCATTTACCTCCCTGCAAAATCACTAATCTGTTCACTGCGGCAACAACTAGAAGCTACTAAATTCAGTCAACCATGGTAATCATTTCTGTTTCTGTTCAAACTGGACATTGAACGTAATTTCCAAACCCACAGCTGGGAATTGTCCGTCGTGTTTTTTGCTCACAGGAAATACTTAGAGGTTTAGGTGAGGGCTGCCGCCATTTGTAGAGCGTGCAGAATGCAGACTTTACTCTGTAGTCATGTAGTTGTTGCTGGATATTAAACAATAACGTTTGTGGCTTAAACTTGTCTGATGGCCTTGGTGCCTGTTTGTGATTCTTGTTGGCTTTCAAATTAGACGAGAACAAGTTGTTGTTTTTTTTTCCTTGGACTGTTTTGCACTAGCAACACGAGAGAAACTTTGTTAACACGCCAAATCTCTCAAAGTGAATCGTCTTGACAACAAGCCGATCTATTCACACATGCTCTACCACACATTGCACATTGACTTGATTGAGTCAATGCTGTTGGATTCTTGAATTTGAGGGATCTTGATCTCAAAAGTCCTTGAAAAACATTGAATGTTATGTGGAGGCGATGCAACCACTAGAAGTGTGTGCCAGACATTATTACAGAGACTTTGTTTTCGGGAGCTGTTAGTGTAGAGTCTGTTCGAGGTTTGGAAACAGACTCAAATTGGCGCTGTCACCTATAGCTCCTCTGGGTGATGTTAAAACATTTTTCTAGTTTGCAATGCACGTGTAAAAGTTACATTTCTAAGGTCTGTGATTCATGGAGTTACGATCCATTGACACCCTACATTACAAACTCTTAAAAATAAGATCTAATAAGAAGAGTTACTCTAGTGGGTTAAAGGTAGGGTATGTAAGTTTGAGAAACCAGCTCGAGTGTGCTAGAATTTGAAAATACACGACGGGAGAAAATCTGCCACTTCCTCACAGAGCCCCTCCTCCAACACACACGAACGCGCACATGACCAATGAGGACACGAGATAAGTTTGTGCACAGATGGAAGGCTGACAGGCAGGTAGGCCATCCAGTTATTTTAGCCGGGCCGGCTCAGATGATTGGTCGTGCTTTTTACAGCGCTACGGCTTCCACAGATGAAATATTTGTATGGATTTTTTGTCAAAGCACTTAAGATATTCATTGCTATCGGGATGTTAAGAGCATTCCATGGAATATAACAAAAAGTGTATCTCGAGCCGGTTTCTCAAACTTACCTACCCCTCCTTTAAATCCTCTGTTTATAAAGTAGGACATCATTCATTCATATCATCCTTTGGCTTTTTATTGACATGTATATGCGATATTTCGAGCTTGGATGAAGCACAAGGGTTAGGGTTAAAAAAGGCAATACATACCAAAGTAAAAGCAGTTTACTTGTTGATAGGTAGGTTAAGGAGACGGTACATTCTGTTCAGCAAGATTGATTTCCTGCAACCCCATTTGCAGTGACTGGGACAAACGTTTTGATGGACCCCTCACCTGAATCAGCTCATGTTTTTTTAAACTCACATCTCCCCTGTTTGAGAGGGAAATAAAAAGCAGGATGAATAATTCACTGCTCACATGCATTTTGTATGAACAGTCCCATCGCTCATCGTTGAGGTGTGGAGAGCAGATTCCTCTGGGCAGCGGTGGTGCCTTCTGGTCTAATAAACATTGTTAGATCAACACGGTGACGTCCATTTGTGGTGATCACAGCAAGACACCCAGCAGATGCTCGGTCCGGCCTTGTGTACACTCCTTCACGCTTCACGTCACTTACTATCATGTTATCCTCATTCTCATCTGTTGACCTTTACACCTTGTACTCATTTCATTTTCAGCTCACGCCTCTCCATCTTCATCTCCATTTTCTCCAGTAGTTCCTTCACCTCTTCTTTCTTCATGTGTCTCACACCTTCACAGGTAGGTTTTCATCAGATGGTTTCACATCACTCCGAAGGCCTCTGTCCACTTGGATGTGTTTATTTTTACCCATCGCTATCAGTTCCTAGGAAGTTGTCATTATTTGTGTCTGTTTGTTTTCACAGTCTTGTGAACTGGGTTAGTCAAGAAACATTTAAATGACATGCTTGCAATAGTATGAAGCTGCAGCGTCGGAGGCTGCACTCTCACGACCCTAGTTGTTTTGCAACATCGCCGTACTTACCATAGACTGTATATATAAAGTAACATATTATATCTTATATTATTAATATATATATAATTCTGATGAAACGTTATTTCAGCATCAATAAATGAGTGTTAATCCCAGTGTGTTTAGTGTACAACATCACATGTAATTTCACCTTCAATTCACGGTTTTCAAAACGTTAGCCACATTGCTAATGCTAACCGGAAATGAAGAATTTTCAGAATAAAAGTGTTAAGTTAATAGTTAGTGTGAACTTCCGGGTTTTTCAGAATAAAACTGTTTTAAATTAAAACCCTGTATTTAATTTAAATTACGTCATATCAACATTGAAACATTGAGGTTTTGGGGTTTAGGTTTGGGAGGGAGGAAGGAAGGAAGATTAGGATTAGGTGAAAAGGTAGGGAGTGGTTAGGGTTAGGGTGGGGGAAGGGAAGGGTTAGATTGAAGGGAGGGAAGAGAACTGCTACCCGGGAGCTACTCGCTAGATGGCAGTGTCACAAAAAACTAGGGTCGTGGGAGTGCGGTCGTGAGAGTGCAGCCTCCGACAGCTTCCAATGCTGCAGCTTCATGGTACTCCATGCTTGATAAAAACCGTGCTCCTCAAAAGTTGATATGCAAAGATTAGTATTTAAGGGATTTTGAAAATACTGTAACCTGTTTCAATGTTTAAGAAAAAACTTGATGTGATACTGTAATCATTTTTAATATTAGCAACTTCTTGAGGCACAAAAATAGGATTTTCCTTAAATAAAACAATGACTCTTTAACAGGCAATAGACTCACAAACAAACCGTATTTCTCTCATGTATCACGTATGATACACATGGTTCCAATGGGTGCTTACAATTCTTGAAAATTGGTCAATTTAAGGGTAAAAAAGTCGACGTGGTCATTATGGGCTTTGTTTCACAGAAAGAAACATTGGTCGTTAAAAGTGCCTAAAGTCATGTATTACATTAATGTAAACAAATATTTTACCTAAGGTTAGTTATTATGCTCCATTTCGCTTTCAGCTTGCGTATTTACTTCAATAGTTAGTCATAGTTTTTCACGCGACACCTGCCTCAAGACAGAGCAACGATAATTAACTTTGATTGAGTCGATACCGTTGGATCCTTGAATTTGATTGATCTTGGTCTGGAAAGTCCTTGAAAAACATTACTTTTGATGTTTTAAGAAGGTGTGGGAATCTACTAGGAGTGTGTGCGTTACCTGTGTCTTCACTCGTTAGCCTGGATTGTCTTATTTTGCTTTGTTTGGGACGTTTATGAGCGTCTACCTCCTATACAAGTAATCTAGGGTGCAGTCGAATAGTCCATTTAGCTTAGGAACCTTCCTAACGGAGTGAAATGACCCGGAAGTCCCTCAGTGGCAGCCATGATAAGTGCCGTTCGAATTCTCTACATGATAGGAAAGGAGGTTTCAAACTTCCTTTATAACCTCCTTTAGCTTAGGAACCACTGGACCTCCCTAACCGAAAGGAGAGGAGAAAATGCTGTCCCACAATGCATTGCAGCCGCAGCATTTGCCGTCACACAACAGTCGGCCGTTCACGGAAACAAACGATTAATTATATCATGAAAGTTACGGTGCTTATTAAGCATTTTAAAACGTATGTGGTAAGTTGCCAAAGTGCTTTGTTTTGAACGTTCATCAGTATTATAATCAAAAAGAGAAATATGAACGTTGGTTTTACTGAAATTATCAAATAAAGTCAACATTTCACTGAGCTGTGTGGGGTTTGTTCAACTTTTAAAAGATGTTTGAATGGTGATATACACAGTGATAGATGTTAAGGACTAAGGTTTATAATAAATACATTTGTATTGATTTTAAGATATTTTCATAGTTCATACAATCATACGTATTGGGATCATTTGTATTAATGTGGACCGGAGGGAGAGGGTGACGAGCATAAGTTTCACTTTCCTTTTTTATTTCAATTCCAACTTTGGTCATGAAGAATATGTTTCTCTGTTGTCCACGTTCATAAAGCATAAAACAACAGCATCAGAGCACGGTGCAGAGTCTCTAGATGAGTTTACAATAGTCCCTCGTTCTTATTAAACATCCATGTTGTAGTCCGCTGTATAGACGACTGTGGTTTCCATGGTTTCCCCACAGCAGCAGACGCACAAAAGGACGTCCACTGGCGCATCATAAACACGTCGGATAGTGAAAGTGCAGTCGGATTCTCTAAAGTACCGCAGTCTCTTCTCCTAAGTCCTTTTGAATTCTCCTATGCACTATCCCTTAACCCCGTGACCTTTCACTCAGAGGTCAAGGAATAGACGATAGGGTTAGATTTTTGGACTATTCGACTGCAGCCATGGTGTTAACAGATTGTACTCATTGTGCCTTTAAGATGGGCCTTTTGGCAAAGAACCGTCTGCAGAATCAATGACACTCAATGGATAATGATGGTGAGACATTAAGCAAGTTTAGTGTCTCTTGTTCTGCGGTCCTGGAGTAAAAGTTGCTTTCAGAGCGATTGTTGTTGTTGCTAAGGTATCAGAAAGCTGGCAGCCTCTCAAAGTAAACAGTTTACTCCCCTCAAGCCATGAGTCTGCGTGAGAGGATTGTTTTGCACCCTGGAGTTTCTTATGACTTCTAGGAAGCAGAGATTTTATGTTCCCATTTGTGTTCTTTCTACGTCATGTGACTCAAGTCAAGCTTATTGCAAACATGATCTGCAACCTGGGGGAAAGTATTCTACGTCAGCTCTGCAGTGACTATCACACCAGGGGAGGTGTTGCATTATGTTAGTGTCCCAGTGTTTCCCAGGTGGCTTTCGTAAAGTGCGCAAGATCCGTCAATGGTAATAAAATGCTGACGTCAACACGACAAGTCAAAGATTATGCACACTTTATACCTCTGTAGTCATTTTATACTCAGAGTAAACGTCTTTGAGTCAGAATACAAATTAAACACTGAGGAATCAAGATGACGAAGAATGGGAAAAGGATTCAAACACACTCCTTACGGTGGGCGTGTCCGTAGCTCGACCAACAACCAATCACATGAATCTCCCGCCCCTGACACACAAGCAGCGGTTTGATTGGCTAGAGCTTGTACTGGCATATGATTTGATTGGCTGACGCTTCCACCGAAAGCTTCAGAAGCTTCAAAAGTTGAACATTGCTCAACTTTTGAATCCTGAGATGCCTGGAAATCTCCGCTTTGCTTCCCACAATGCAGTTCAGGCAAAGTGACGTCACCCCATTCAAAGTCAATGGGCAGAAGCGTTGGAAGATTTTTGTAACGCTGCTGTGTGGACGTACCGTTAGAGTCCAGAGCGTAGTGGCTATCCAATATCAGTTGTATTTAATGCTGAAAAAATAACATTTATTTTACATTTTTGAATCCAAAATGACTTTAGAGATTTACCGCAAAAAACATATCAGATTATGTTCTGTGCACGGACTAATCAAGAAGTGGATTGCTCCGTGTAATCTGGACTTTGTGATTGTTTCTCCGGAGGCTTTATGTGTGTGAAATGGAGGTTAAACCCACTCTCTTGTCTCGGGGGTCTCTGATTATCTGCCTGCTCAGAGGGGCTTTTCATGTTGCACTACTTTGTCTGAAGGAGCGAGGCCTCTTCACATGGAGACTGCCTTTTTTACTGTTGTATATCATTCAAGTGAAGCTTCTTGTGTTTCATGAGAGATTACAGAGCATGTGGATAGCCATCATCAGCTGTTGTACCCTCTAACCTTTCAGACGTGTACAAGCCCCTAACGAAGCACAGTGTGTATTGCAGATGAATGTAAACACTTCAGTGCAAATGTCTGAAAATGCTGTTTTCAGCCTCTCACATTTATACCATTTTAAAGTGAATACCTTTTGACAGACATTTATCAGAATCAGAATACCTTTATTAGTCCCACAGCGGGGAACTTTGCAGCGTTACAGCAGGAAAGAGCCACAGACAGCTTAGTGTTGCATATCTTAAATGCGTTAAAAAAAGTACTAAGTTATAATATAATAAACAACATGCTAAAAAAGTTACATAATTTTCAAAAATACAGATCAAAAACAAATCAAATCTACAAATCAAATCCTGTAGCAGTTCGGATTTAGCAGCCTGGTATGTGTTACAGTTATTAAAGATGGCATATGTATATAAAGTATATATTGCACATATATATATATATATATTTAAAGACAGATAGTGAGACAGACATTTAAAGACAGAGAGTGAGACAGACATTTAAAGACAGATAGTGAGACAGACATTTAAAGA
>CALSBZ010041606.1:22896-33333 GCA_943591055.1 Gobionotothen gibberifrons
AAGTGCATTTTGCATGATAGGTCACCTTTAACTTTATCTCCGGTAGAATTCTGATCAGATATTAGCTCCGCCCTAAATCCGCGTTTCTCTAACAGGGCTGGAATAGAGGGATATGAGGGATTTCTAAAATGCATGATCTGTTTGTATTTTGAGCAAAACACATCACAGACATGTTTCCTTCTCATGTGCTAGATAAACAAAATAAATGTGTTATTCTGCTCAACGTCATACTGTAAGGGCTATAAATAAAAGCACAGGATGTTGTTGCACACATGCCTCCATTAGTAGCCTCTTCTACCTGCAGGCGGCACTCTGCACGTCTTTGTTACACTCATTATATCACATGCGTGTAATAAAACATTGAACATACTCACAGCTGTGAGATGCTACTGCTTGAAAACCCCTTAAGTTCTGCACAGTTAAGGGGGAAACAAAGCAGAAACAGCTTTATCTGATTTAGAAAATACTTAAAATACAGACGCTGCTTTTTAAGTTCTGCTGATTAGTCATGTTCATGTTTAAATATTAAATTAAAACATTTCCAGTTAGTTTTAGGCAAAGAATTAAGATACAAATAGTTGCTGAAAAATTAAAAATAAAGAAGATATTTATATAAAAACAAGAAGGTCCAATAAACACAATAATTATTAGTCGAAGTGTCCAATTAAATACAAATACAATTAAATCAATGCTGTATATTTGACTCCATATTCCCTGTACTTGATTATAAAAAAGGAATAACATTTGATGCTAAATTCTGACACACATCACGTGATCAAGACACTTCACCAATTGAGATCGTGTGATCTTTGAAGCCCTTCATGTGAAATGTCAGAGTGTGTGTGGGTAGAGTACTTTAATAAAACAGTTTTAATCATTAGATTAATGTTCCAGTAATGTGACCTGTACCCTCTAAACATAATCAGTATGCTTAACAGTTTATTGAATCAACAGCAGGGGTGTCAAACTCAATTTCATCGCGGGCCACATCAGCATTAAGGTTGCACTCAAACCGGTTGTAACTTTATAAATATATAATATACATAAAATAATGTATAATATAAAATGATTGCCTCTGCATTGGATTATTATCGGATAGGGTAACAACTTCATGAATAACTACGTCTGAAAGCAGAAGTCCACGGCAAATAATTGCAAGTCTCTTCAGTGCGCATGTCACAAAATGAGATGCATTGTGGGACATGTAGTTTATGGGCAACCTGCTTCTGTAAAGTGGCATGTGACCATATAATAAACGTATTATATTCTTTGCAAGCTCTTGCGGGGCCACAGAAAATGAAGTGTATGCCTTGATCTTGACACCCCTGATCAACAGGGACACAGCGTTGCGTATTTACAGCATTACACCTGAATGTATTATGTTAATCACACTACGAGGTGCACATTTTTATTACGCAGTAAATAACGTGTTGATAGAGATGAAAACCTAAAAAGCCGAGTCCTGGTTTGACATCTTGAGTATCAGCTGATGCAGTTTGGGTAGAAATGTTTGCATGTGGCGCCACCTACTGTTCACTTTGCAGCATTGCCTTATTAAACCCTTGAAGAAATGAAATGATACATCTTTATCTGTCGTTCTAGTTTAATGAGATACTCTCTCTCAGGACTCCTGAAATAAAAACAAAGACTCTTCCATCTTAACTCATCATAACATCTCTATATTACATTTGAAGGATCCCATATGTCTTGAGAAATGCTTCTTATTTTCCAACCAGCTGTTGTTTTAACTCATTCTTATTTTTATTTATTGCGCGGAAAATAGTGCCAGACCTGGGTCCTTTAATCTGTCTGTTCCCTTGTATATTAACACATCTCAATGGGTTTATATAATGTCAGAAAAAAGGGGAAATGGAAATCAGTGTTTTCCCGGATTTGCCATAAACCAGGCATTTCAAACCACCTCATTTTATGTTGCATGTAGATATAATAATGTGCTTATAAATTAAACGTTGCGCCTATATGTACAAATATATATGTACCCCTTCCCTTCACATCTCGCAGCTGAGGAGCAATTACATATTTTTTCTCAGGAGTGTGTGAGAGAATGTCAGAAAAACTTTTAATTGAATTCCTTTATGCAAAAGGAACGTTTCTGCAATTGAAATATGAAAACAATGCAATATTTCAACGCAAAAAAATCATTACAAATCTTTATAACGATATGAAATTGAATATCATTTTGTAAAATACACCCACTAACCATGGCCTCCTCTCTCCCTCAGGAGTGTGTGAAACAACACTGAGATAGAATGTCAGAAAAACGTTGAATGACTTATTTCATTCAAAAATAAATATGCAAAACAATGCAATATTTCAAATAAGGCAACAACTAAAAAGCTTTAGGCAAGGCAAGTTTATTTATATACAGGGTTCTTCTTACGGTCATTGAAAACCTGGAAAAGTCATGGAAATTCAAAATGCTAATTCCAGGCCCTGGAAAAGTTTTGGAAAACAATATTTTTCCCAAAGTTCTGGAAAAGTCATGGAAATGTAACTAAATTTGCATCAAATATCATTTATATTTTATCTAATCGCCGAAATAGTAATACTATAACGATAATAAATACTGTATCGTATAGTAATGAAACGTGAAATGGCATTTAACTGACGAGGTGTTTTGCTGGTGAGAGATTTGAGTTGCTTTAGCGTGTAGAAGCTAAGCCTATTTGATTTGTTTTAGATAGGCACAACATGTTTCATATGCAGACCTTATTTTCCAGCTTACCATGTTAAAATAAAAATGTTTCAGTGGTACCGCTGAGAGAGTAATTTTTGATCATGGAAAATTAGATAAAGGTCATGGAGAAGTCCTGGAAAATAATTGGTGAAAAAGTGTATGAACCCGGTATATAGCGCCTTTCAACACAAGGCAATTCAAGGTGCTTTACAACAATGAAAGACATTAGGAAACGTGTTATAAAATGGCATTTCAAAACACAAATTTGAAATCAAAGATGCATGAGTTAAAGTGACAGTGCAGTGTGAGAAACACACATCTGAAATGTTTATGTCTGTTGATGACTTTTTAGCCGAAATAGTTTTCTATCACCTCCCTTTCTTTCTACTTTCTTTCTACATATTTTTATATATCTTTGTTTTTGTATTCGGGATTGTTGGAAACGGAATTTCGATCTCTGTCTGATTGACAATAAAGTTGACTTTGACTAACCTCCCCTCTCTCTCTCTCTCTCTCTCTCTCTCTCTCTCTCTCTCTCTCTCTCTCTCTCTCTCCCCCCCCCCCCCCAGGCCTCCAGCAGACGACTCAGGGATGCGTAACGCGGCGACCCCCATGGCCTCGCCCCCGCCCAGCAGCCTCCCCTCCCAGATGCTCCCCTGCAGCCCCCCTGACTCCGCCTCCTCCCTCACGCCCTGCTCCTCCCTGCCTCCCTCCGTCTCGCCCTCCCTCACTGACGTCTTCGGCCTCCCCACGCCGCCCATGGGCAGCGGCGGAGGCTACAGTCTCAGCTCCTCGTGTGGAGGAAGTGTGAGCTCTCGC
Organism: Gobionotothen gibberifrons; assembly: GCA_943591055.1. Taxonomy (NCBI): domain Eukaryota; kingdom Metazoa; phylum Chordata; class Actinopteri; order Perciformes; family Nototheniidae; genus Gobionotothen; species Gobionotothen gibberifrons. The sequence goes on from CALSBZ010041606.1 coordinate 26,414, forward strand.
TCCCCGTCTCCTCTCACTCTCCTTCAGGCCGTGGCGTCGTCTGGGAAACCTTTCGCCTCCAAACCCATGGAGCTGTGGAGCAAGCTGGACGTGGCCGACTGGCTGGAGAGTCTGAATCTGGGGGAGCACCGCGACGCCTTCCTGGACAACGAGATCGAGGGCGCACACCTGCTGTCGCTGCAGAAAGAAGACCTCATAGACCTGGGCGTCACCAGGGTGGGACACCGCATGAACATCGAGAGGGCCCTGAAGCTGCTGCAGGACAGATAAACCCAGAGGAGAGGGGGAGGGGGGCTGAGGAGAGGGAGGGAAACGGGGGTCAAACATCCCCGACTCTCCATCTCCATCTCCATCAGACGTTCCACGCTGCTATGTCACATCAAGGAAGGATTGACCAGAAAACAGAAACTCTGGAATAGTGTCTCTCAAACGCTGGAAAAAACCCGTCTGGAAGTTATTCCACACACAGACTCGCGCTGACACCTGCTTTGGAATACTGAACACTTTTTCCATTCGCCCGCAGTGGGTGCATGAAACCAGCTGAGCTGGTCGTTGCTCCTTTTCTATCTTTGCTAGAGTTTGTTCAGAGATAATATTTCTTCACTAGAGTCCAACCGGAGTTATATTTCTGGGTGCATCTAAGGTTGTAGAGAACAATTTGAGATAGACTCCATGTTTTTTTTTTTGCTTTTCACTTGTTTGTGTCAAAATAAGAACTTTAGCTGACGTGTTTGAATAAATAGTAAATGTCCATGCACACACACACACTTTATGCACAACGCCACACACTGACAAACGAGAATACACACTGTCTTCACACCCTAAGCATGTACACACACCGTTACTGCGATGGCCTTCTTCTCCTGAGAGAGAGCAACGCGTGGAGAGAGGTGATAACCCAGCGTACAAGAAAAACCGAGCGAAGGACACGAGGAACAACACGGACGGACAAACGTTGTACCAGAATAATTCTCACCTTGAAATGGTTTGTCTGTCTGCAAAGGGCGTCCCTGTCCCTCTTTACCTTATAGCTGTGTGTGTGTGTGTGTGTGTGTGTGTATGAGTGTGTGTGAGTGTGTCACTGGTTGACCCAAAATATCCTGAAGGCCAGTTTAGCTTTTTTCCACAGATCCGCTATATATAGGCCACAGTATAGAGAAACTAGTTCTTTACTTTTTTACTTTACTTTCTTCTCCATTGTCGAATCTCCTTCCACTTCACCATTAGCAGGTCGACACTCATGTGGCCCCGCGGTAACGCTAATGTATCAAACACCTGTGTGTACGTGGTAGAAGATGAGGTTTTTTAAAGAGAGCATTTAAAGAAACAGTGAGACATGTGAGATACGCTTATTCGCTTTCTTGCCACGAGTTTAATGAGAAGACTGACCCCATTGTCGCGTCTGCACACAATATGAAGCTGGAGACAATTAGCTTAGCATAAATACTCAAATCAGATTGAATGATTGCATCCACACAACGTTTTGATTGGCCCGTGCAGCTCAAAAGCACCTACCTTTGCTTCCTTTCATAATGCACCAATGCCTGTGTGTATAATAAATACATGCAATCAAGTCAACATTAAAATATATAATTTAAAAGTTACACTATTGACATCCCTATTTAGCTTTGCAAGTGCTAACTAGCACATGTTAGCATGCTAATGCACTGAATTGAGTTGTTGAACCAGGTATATCTTTAAAAATTGAACCCATTTGTCAAAAGCAACATATCTTCTGAACATAATGAAATTAAAATGGCATTTTTCAGACGGACAAATGAGGATTAAATGAGCTTTGTCTCTGCCTATCGCAAGAACGTCCACAAAGTTTGCCAACTCCCTAGCTAGCTATTTTTTGTAATGCTACATCTGGCTGTTAGCTGTTAATATCTAATAGTTAGTTAAACATTATGTTAATATCACCAAATCTGCCCACTTGGGTAACAGGAAGTGAAACCACATTGTACAGTAACATTGGCAAAGGTTGTTATGGTTATTTAACATTTAGCTCAAAGCACTACTCTGAGTGCTAAGCTAAGCTAAGCTAATCGTCTCTTAGCTCCGTTTTCACATAAGATTGATCTCATCAAACTCTCAACAAAAAAATGAAAAAGCGTTTTCTTCTGTCCAACTTTTTAAGGCTGCCGCTCTTTGGCATTTTATTGACTTTGAATCCAGTGTTAAACCCTTTTGGAGGCATTTTTAGCTTTCAACTATTTTAAATTACACAATTTATAAGCAACCTAATTATTAATAACTCACAGGTTGACATCTTAAGAGCTACAACTCCAGTTTTAACAGATAAATTACTTGTTTCCTATATAGCTAAATGACTACCTGAACATTTTTGATGTTGTTTATTAAAAAAAGAGCGATGAGATTAAGAACAGAATTGTTAGCATTAAGCTAACTCAAGCTAAACTTCAACTAGATCCCAAACAAGCATCCTAAACTGGGAAAAGTCAAAGGGAAATACTGTCTTAGATGGAAAAAGCCTTCGAACGAGTGTTTTCTTATCGTGAAGAAGGAGGTAAATGCAACACCGCGTTAACAAAGCTGTTGCAGACACTGGCAGACCCTTACATCAACACGTTTTATTCCTTGTAAGACAACTTCAAACACATGACGTGAAATCTCCCGAAGCTTTAAGAGCAGATGGAGATTCTGCAGCTTCAGGGTTTTGCGTCAAATTACGATTTCACCCACATTTCCTCTGTGCAGAAAATAAGCAGAGAGCAACCTGACGGAGGCGGCAGATGTTCATCAGCGTGAGATTACAAAGGGATAGAAAGTGTTTTCTGATCCGTTGCAGATGAACTTCAGTCGCTGTAACTAAGCTTCTCCAAGTCCCTTATTCTTATCTGTCTCCCTGCAGTAGAGAAGGGATTTAAACTTTATTTTAAGAGTCCAATTTCAAACAAAATCAGCATTTATAAAGCTGGAAATGTGTGTGTTTGCTAGCAAATGGCTGGAGTAGAAGTACAGTATGTGTTGAAACGTGTATATAAGAGTGTTTAACAGGATAATAAAATGTCTATTTGATTATATGTATAGCTCTATTAAAAAAGTTTAGAGTAAAACAAAAAAATTATATGAAGATTGATTTATAGTTGCCAGAGTTGACCTGGTCTCGCTTGCCCCCCCATCCTAAAAAGGATGCCTTAAATACGCTCACAACCCCCCCCCCCCCCCCTCACTGTACCTGCACCACTGTCCAGTGTTTAGCTCCATAGAGAAAAAGGAGCTTGTGTTTTCATCTCAAAGTAGATTCTTTCAGAGCGCACCTCACGTGTGGTTCGATATGTGCTCGACAGTAACCCAACGTCTGAAAATAAATATATTGTTTTAGAAGTTATTTAGGTTTCATATCACACTTTCGAGGAGACAATGAGACATACACAAGCTCTGTGTTCTGTGAACATTAGCACGGGACAATGCTGCTATAATCCTGTTCCTGTTTGAACATGAAACGTATTTTAAGAGCAAACAGCGACGTGTCGACGGGGGTAGAGAAGCACAGTATTTTTAAAGATTTGTATAGAGTTCTATGACATTTTATAGAGGTTATCTGAACAAAAACTGTTCAAAACTGACGCGTGGATTGCCAAAAAAAACTATATAGATAAAAATCGTGGATATTATTATGATTATTATTATTATTATTAGACTTATGGGTTATGTAAGAAGCAATATTTATTCTGAATGAATCTCCTTGGTTGTGTTTTATTTTCCCATTTTAAAGTTACATATCATGATCAAGTGTCAGTGTTTTAATGAATGAAGTGATGACGTAAGTAGATACTTAAAGGGGACATATCGTGCTCATTTTCACGTTTAGATTTGTAATCTGGGTTGCTACTAGAACATGTTTACATGCTTTAATGATCAAAAAAAGACATGCTAGAAGTCTGAAAACAGCTGTATTCTCTCTCTGTTTGAAACACTACATTTTAACGCCTGTCGCTTTAACGGCCCGTCCACACAGCGGCGTGCGTTGTTGCTTGCCAGTGGGCGTGTCTGAAACTCGACCAACGACCAATCACATGAATCTCCCGCCCCTGACACACAAGCAGCGGTTTGATTGGCTAGAGCTTGTACTGGCATATGATTCGATTGGCTGACGCTTCTGCCGAGGCGTTAAAAGTTGAACATTGCTCAACTTTTGCAACGAGCCACGCCAGCAACGCTCCACGTCGCTTCCCACAATGCAGTTCGGCGAAAAGTGACGTCACCCCATTCAAAGTGAATGGTGAAGTGTCAACGCACGCCACTGTGTGGACGGGCCTAAGAACAACTCCTAAAAGAAAGACTTGTTTTGATTGGCTCGCAAGAAATGGGTGCCGTCCAAAGGCGTTAAATTCTGAATGTGACATCCTGTAGTTTTCTGACCCGGCAGTGGTGACCATTGATCTTATACTTTATTGAAATGTTGTACTTGCTACTTCATACATAAACACTACTATTTCATTGGCACATATTGCACTTTTAATGCACTACTATTACACTGCAGGACTTGTGTTTATACATTACAGTAATACAACTTAAATTAAGTAAAAGTTGTCAGTATTAAGTCCACGATGCCCGGACGTACGTGCACAAGTATTAACAAAATTGTTTTTCATGATACGTCCCCTTTAAGATATGTGTTGGATGATAAAGTGAATATTTATCCAGGTATCTTCGGACAAACATCTGCCTGACTTCTCTCATCTCCCCCTTGAATTTAGAGAGTGTGGTTTTTTTTTAAAAGAGCAAAAATGTGTAAATTATTTTTAAGATATACATGCAGGCCATCTTGTTAGGAAATTATATGAAATGTATATACATACATAAATCCACCAAACAGACTAGTGGTGGCTGAGTAGATGTAGTAACAAACAATCTTTAAAAAGCTTCACCACTCCCCCCCCCCCCCCCCTCAAAACACTGATCCCACCCTCATCTTCGTCCAACATCTGGGGCGTTATTCTTTCTTAATTTCCTCATGAATAGATTTTATTCTTTGATTAAGTCTTCATAGAGGCTAAGATTTCTTCGGTAATTTGTGCAGAGACTTGTGTTCATGTTTTCTATGTTGCTGTAATTTTGTGCTACTGAATCATCATAGAGTCAAACTAATTACTGATGATGATGAAGAAGAGAGAGTTTTCCTGTAACTGCACTCTTCCTCCCCCGCCCCCCCCCCCCCCCCCCACTCAGATCCTCGAGACTTCTTGTATGGCAACCAAAATTCACTGTAAGAAATAAATATAATATTGCACTAGTGTTGTATCCCTCTGTCTTTCATGTCTCTCGTTGTATATTCATTTATTCAGCTAAATATTTTTTTTTTAAATGTTTTTTATTTTGCAAAAGAATATAGTATAGTACTATTACGTTTTTGTTTTTTTACAAAATACTGTATTATGATTTGAAAATGAAACATTTGCAATACTTTAGTACATTTTCTTTTACCACTTTTCTTTCATTTACAACTTAATATTGTACGACTTTTTTGTACTTATTACTTCGAACTACATGATTCTTTTTTTTACGACATTCTATGCTTTTATACCATCTACTATACCAGTGGTTCTCAACTGGTGGGTCGCGACCCAAAAGTGGGTCGCGGACCCGTTTCGAGTGGGTCACGGATGTGTGGGTGAAGAAAAAAAAATTGAAAAAAAGAAAATTGGAATTCTTTTTTTTTTTTTTTGGGGGGGGGGGGAAAGTCAAACTTTTATTTTGAAGGCCCGATTTTCTAACGCTGTGCATGCAGTGGGCGTTGGACTGGAAGTACCGGAGAACATAAACGGTTTTGAAAACTTCTGTCACGTAGTGATCATCTTCTCAATAAAATATCTTTGCTGATGTTTTTTCGAGTCTTCTGGCCAATGAGAATCAAGATTGTGGCCGGAAGTCCCCACGGAGAATAACTTTGCAGTATAACTCTTCTTTATACATCCATGGGTACAACTTCAGATACAAATGAACACATAATGAAATATGACCCCCGGTTTGATGATTGACAGGTCACAGAACAATGGGAGCGATCTACCCTTACCCACAATTTAAAGTAAGTCACACAGACTCTCTCCTCTTTGCTCTTCTCGCAGCAAGATGTCAGAACAAAGTGAAAAACAAACAATGGCCTGACCAGTTGAGAACCACTGGTATATACTATGACCTTTTTCTTTTTTTCAATATACTGGACTATGACTTTCTTTAAACTTTTTACGACATACTATACTATAACTTTCACACAATACTATGGCTTATTTTGAAAAGAATTACAACATACTATAAGATTAATTTGTTTTACTTTATTACGACATACTATGATTTATGAATCTCAGCGCAAGTTCAGCGCTTTTCTCATTCATTTACTATGTCCATGTTACTACTCTCTCTCCTCTCAATAAGTGATCGGGGGCGTCACTCCCCAGCTTAACCAATCACTTCGCTCTATTCTCACAAGCCTATCATAGCGCTCCTCTGACAGCTGTCATTTCAGGTGACTCGACGCAACCCTCCTCCACCCCTTTTCACCTCCTGTCCCTCTGAATCCAGGGTCAAGCTAAGCCCCTCCCCTTCAGACCGAACCCAACTATCCATTCACCACCACCAGGGTCAAGCTAAGCCCCTCCCCTTCAGACCGAACCCAACTATCCATTCACCACCACCAGGGTCAAGCTAAGCCCCTCCCCTTCAGACCGAACCCAACTCTCCATTCACCACCACCACCACGGTCAAGCTAAGCCCCTCCCCTTCAGACCGAACCCAACTATCCATTCACCACCACCAGGGTCAAGCTAAGCCCCTCCCCTTCAGACCGAACCCAACTATCCATTCACCACCACCAGTGTCTAAACCCCGGGGGGTTTCATCGGATCCGTTCTCCCCTCCCGAATGATACTCCTGCACAACGGGGCCTAATCGCC
>CALSBZ010041607.1:10151-20783 GCA_943591055.1 Gobionotothen gibberifrons
ACACACACACACACACACACACACACACACACACACACACACATTAACCTTCGTCACGTCACCAGCTCAGAGACGTTCCCTGACTCAGCAGTAACGTTTATAGATATTTCACATCAATTAAGTCACTATAAACAAACATTTAAAGGTTAGCACAAACATAGCTCAGGCTAAATTCTAACGCTGCATGTTTTGCGGGGAAAAAAAACCCTGTAATATTACCACGTTAGCATGCTTACATTAGCGGTTTAGCAAAACGTCTTTTGTTATTTCTTAGCTTTAAGTTAACATTGGGTAGTGGGTTTTTTATTCTTCACATCTCCATGTCATCTTTTCATGCCCTGGACCTGACAGAAGCTGAACTCTTTTTTAAAAATAAATATGACGTCTGATAGACCACATTCAATTCAATAAACTGTATCGCGGATACAAACGGCCGAGATGGGTTTTCTCCGCAGGGTGGCTGGCGTCTCCCTTGGGGATAAGGTGAGAAGTTCATTCATCCGGGAGGGACTCGGAGTTGAACCGCTCCTCCTTCGCATCGAAAGGAGCCAGTTGAGGTGGTTCGGGCACCTAGTAAGGATGCCACCTGGAACCTCCCTAGACCTAGGACCAGGTGGAGGGATTATATCTCTTCTCTGGCCTGGGAGCGCCTTGGGACCCCCCAGTCAGAGCTGGTTGATGTGGCCAGGGAAAGGAACGTTTGGGGCTCTCTGCTGGAACTGATACCTCTGAGACCCGACCACGGCAACACACTCTCACTCCCTAAATGTCCATGAGCGACGCTTGGTCAGGGACCCCGTGGCGTGCAGTTGGGACGCTCCTAGTCTCCTTCAGCTTCATAAACGGACGCAAAGAGCTTTCAACTGATTGCAATGTATTCCCATCGGCGGCGGTATTTGACGCTCAGGGAAGCACCGCATCCATTTATGTCGGCAGCTCTTAAAGGCAATGTGAGCGTCCATTCCCATTGGATAACGGAGAATTGTACACCCGGAAGTAAGTATTCTCCTTACTGTCGATTGATTTGACAGTGATATCTCCACTACTAATCAACTCAAAACCACCAGATTACCTTTGTTAATTAAACGACATTGATAGGTTTAAATTGTGTACAATGCTTTTGTGTTTTTGCACGTCAATTCTGAGAAACAAATTGTTTTCTCTGAAATGTGGAGCGCCAAAGAGACTACACTACCCACAATCCTCAGCTATTGTTGTGACGACGCCTGTCCGCTTTGCGACAAACCCGGTGATTAATCTTCAAGCTCTGCGATTGGATGTTGGAGTGGCAGTGCGCCAAGGTTACGCCGAGCGTCAAGCTCTTTGAAATGGAACGAAACCATGGCAGACTATTCAAAACTGGACTCGAACGCCCCCCGAGAACTACACATGCTGGCTATTGTGTTTCGCAACATGTTCTCTATGGCACGTCTCTACTGGCAATTGTAGTTTTAAAAGACGTTTTCCCCAAAATTTGAAGTTGCCAGTATTAAACTGTGTACAGCCCTGGAGGTTTAGGCGATAGGAAACAAATTGGTGTGTACACATTTAAAACATGTAATTATTAAATGGGTGAAAATCGCTTGTATCCATAATGGGCAGCATTAATATATATGACAGCTCATTGTTACTTTGTAATTCTACTCCACTACAATTCAGAGGTTAACCTGGTATTTTTACTCCACTACATGTATTTGTGTTACTTTGCAGATTCTGATTAATGATGTGAAATATAAACAACCCTTAAATCAGACTTTAGTTACACCTGAGTAAAATTCAGGGAAGGTGATCGTCAAGTGCCAACAATCAGGAGAGATATTTGATAGTTGCTGCTTGAGAAGACTAAACATTTATCTGCAGATCTCTATAAAGCATATTCATTACTCGTTATTCTCTACTAATAGTTAATTAAAAACTGTATATTATGGCTATTTTGCACATCCCTTTCAAGATTTCAAGATTTTCTAAGGTTTATTGACATATCATATACACAACTACGGTGTAGTTATGCAATGAATGAAAAACTTGGGACACAGGTTCCTCAACAGCACAGTACAAGACATCTATCAATATGTGTGTGTATCATTTCTTATACTATCTACATACATAAGAGTATAATTAATGTGGATCAGTTAAAATAAGTGCTTCAACATAGTTAACATTGCAGGAAAGCAATATATTAGACGTTAAGTACTTAGGGCTTAATATGTATCTTTTGATAGATACCCCCAAAGCTTTTTTCTTATTTGAAAGAAGACCTTAACCTAAAGTATTCTTTAATGTGTTAATAAAGGTTAATTAATTTGACTGTTTTGCATATCCTCATATTAATATCTTACATCGTGCACTAAACTGTTATTGTTACTGTTATTGTAGAGATCACTTACAGTATCTTCTTGATTTTTTATATTCTATATTTCTATCATTGACCTTCTACTTTCCCCCTATGAAAGTATCTACTCTTAATATTTTTTTCATCAAATAACATTATTCAACAAAAATAATTCAATAACGTGCTTTAACAAGGTACACAAGGTACACAAAGCATACTAATAACTTTGTATTATTAGTGTAGGACACTTATGTACGTATAACATCTGAAGATGTGTAGTTTTATTCATGTTTTTACATAATTGTACAGGATATTGGTATATTATTTCACATGTTTTATTTCTACACATTAATATCTGATTTGTAAAACATCACAGACAGAAAGGCATATCCGTCATTTAATGGTAAGCTATTGAAATTGTGATTCCATAGATGTGTCTCCCATCACCCAAATCCCCTGACTATTCTCTCAACTCAGTATTTACATTCTTATTTTAAAAGAAAATCAGTAATATCTTTAAAAACGTGCAAAAACACAAAAGCATTGTACACAATTTAAACCTATCAAAGTCGTTTAATTAACAAAGGTAATCTGGTGGTTTTGAGTTGATGAGTAGTGGAGATATCACTGTCAAATCAATCGACAGTAAGGAGAATACTTACTTCCTTACTTGCCTTTAAGAGCTGCCGACATAAATGGATGCGGTGCTTCCCTGAGCGTCAAATACCGCCGCCGATGGGAATACATTGCAATCAGTTGAAAGCTCTTTGCGTCCGTTTATGAAGCTGAAGGAGCCTCGGGGCGTCACAACTGCACGCCACGGGGTCCCTGACCAAGCGTCGCTCATGGACATTTAGGGAGTGAGAGTGTGTTGACCACGGATAAGCGGGAGAAGATGGATGGATGGATAGACCACATTCATGTCAGTTAGCTAGTGTAAGCTAACTTGACAGTTTAAGCTAATGTTCTTAAGAAATGCCAAGTTAAAAAAATAAGCTTGTAGCATTAGCATAGCAGCTACAAACCATGAATTCCCCTTGAAATGTATAATAATTATATAGAAATAAAAAGGATTGTTAATCAAATACGTCAAAATTCAGAAACGTATAAAATGATTGTACACACCGAAAGAACAATAAGTACAAATTAACAATACAATTGTTTTATTAATAATAATAATATTTTTTTCCACCACAATAAAATTTAACAAAGGCTCACTAGAAAAGTGTCAACTTCTGTGTTCTGTACAGTAAATACAGTACAATGTAAAACTGGCATTCAAACCCCCCCCATCATCCCTCCCCCCAAAAACATTTCCCCACATTATTTACAGATAAAATCCACAATAAAACCCAGCTGGCAAACGTCACAGAAATACAGCGCATCTTCAGCGGCTAACGTAGACCTCCGATCGAAGCAAACATGGCTAACGAGCTAGTAGGCTACCTGGCTAGGGAGATAACGAGCTAGCAGGCTGGTTAGGCTACCGGTGCTTTCACACGTGTGCAGAAAAATGCTACCAGGCGGTCAGTTCAACTTCAACATGTTCCTGTGTGACTGCAGCCTGTTACTTATAAACGTCTTAAAAAACAAAAACTCTATCACATGATCTCCGTTGTCCGTCTGAAAGGCAGATGTGTTGCCTTTCCTCTCCGTCCGTCTGTGTGTTTGAGCAGCTAGCTCGCAGCTAGCTTTGTAAAGGAATGCACTTTGGTAGATTCAACCAAATGCCCTGGGTGTTAGTCACAACAATGACAACAGTAATAAACAAAAACAAGGATAACTGAGCAGTCTGAGGTACCAACATTAAAATAAAAAATCAGGATGCACCAATTTATATCACATCTATGATATTCGCCTTGTTGACGGTAGATAAGATGCTAACTGGTGGCAGGGGCCGATATTGTGTTGCGTCGATTAAATGTTTGAGGTTAGACGCAGATAACGCTTCATTTTCCACATCTGGAATTGGCCTTGGCACATCTAGTAGTAAAGGTTGTTTCATAAACTAGCATGATTGACATTGTGCTCATTGAAAGATGGAGTGATAAAATGCTAAATAACAAAGAAGAATACTTTGTTACCGTGGCACAAATGAATATTATTAAAAACATCGGCCCAGAATTATCAATCGGTGCATCCCTAAAAACTATTAAAAAACCACATCAATGCTAACAGCTAGCAGGTATAAACTTGCTATGTGCTACTAGCAGTCAGTTAGCGGTAGGCTAGTGTTAGCTTCACTGTCAGTGCAGCAGCTAGCGGCTGGACGCTAGCGGTCGTTCGGCTAGTGTTAGCTTAGCCCTGTCGTCAGCAGGCGTCAGGCTCGAGGCGACAGTTGGCTGATATGTGTCTGTACATTGTGCGGCCATGTTGAATAAACCACCCACCCACACACACACACACACACACACACTTGATGTCAGTGTTATTCAGTTTAAAGCTAAAGTCTGTTGTTGGTGGGTTAGCGTGCTCTGCTAGCTCTGTAAACAATAAGTTACTAACTCCATTATTTGAAGTCGTAACCTTCTTGAATTCATGTTTTCTTACTAAAACCTATGATAGTGGGTTCAAATCTTAATGAAGTCATTTTTAGTTACAATTACTTTGAGTATTTTTTTTTAATCATATTTATTGTCTTTTCCTAGCATGATTTGGCGTTCCCATTTAAAAATAATGTTTGTTAACCCAAAGTTATAAGGGCAAACGCTGTTGTATTATTTAGTTTCAATGTAAATCCTTTATGTATAATTTAATTTGAGTTTGAAACAGAACCATGTTGTTGTTGTTGCTAGGTAGAGTTCAGGGCATAAAAAAGCAGGAGCCAATCAGAACGCAGGGTTTTCCCGAGAGATACAATGTATCATAAGTGTGTGTGTGTGTGTGTGTGTGTGTATGTGTGTGTTGGTCGGGTGGGTGGGTGGGCGTGGTCATGGCGTTTAGATACCGAAGGCACAAAGTTACGACTCTCAGCACTCTCCTAAAAAAAGGTTTAAAAAAATTAAAAAACACAATCAATCAACCAACCAATCAAATCCTTAGAAAACAAACATCAGAGCAGGTCGTGTGTGTCTGTGTGTTTCACATCGTCCTTGCTACAGTACGTCACTTCCTCTTCCTCCTTTTCCATTTCCTGTGGTGCGTTCAGGTACATCTGTGTTTGTGTGTGTGTGAGGGAACAAGCTTTAAGAAAAAAAAACTCTCGTAACGTCAACACACACACACACACACACACACACACACACACACACTGCTACATACAACACACACATTCAAGTATGAACTGCACATCGTAGTAAATATGTAGATTAATAAATATTAATTAAAGTTGTAGTAAATAAATAACTCCCCTCCCCCCCGCCCCCCCCCCCATCACATTGATAGATCCGTTTGACCTTTTAAGCAAATATTTTTGGATCTATTTTATTACATGTCCACCATTTTTTGTCAATTTTCTTCAGTTTTTCTGATGCACACACACTGTGTACTGTTAGTACTTGTTGTGTGTATAAGTACTTGATATATCTGGGGTCCAGTCACATCAGGAAATAGCAGCAGGGTGATTTCTGTACGTAACAATGTGTGTTATTGTTTGCGTTCATTTAATATGTAATTCAATTATGCTCTCTATGCAGAATTAGTGCCACAAACAGCATTACTTTGCATTTTCCGTTAAAAACTTGTACAAACATTTTTTCAAAAATTCAAAAAAAATTAAAAACTTACTTTCTAGTCCTTTCATCTTAAATTAATCTGCTTACGGTTTTAATTTTGTGCATCCTTTCAGCCTTTGAACTGCTTTAATTTCTCTATATGTTGATTTAATTGAAGTATTATTTGATTGATTATGCAGGTCATTTTATCAAATTATTATTGTGTGTAATGCTTTTTATTTTGTACAAGTTTATAATCTTATATTTGTGTCCCTTTAATCCAGGGGTGTCAAACTCAATTTCATCACGGGCCACATCAGCATTATGGTTGCACTCAAAAGGGCCGGTTGTAACTTTAAGGCTATATAAACATACATATATAAATATTTAATAAATATTAAATAATGTATTATATTACTTTATTGCCTCTGCACTGGATAAAAAAAAAGGGAAAAAAACGCATATTTTGAAGAAAAAAAGTCAAATTCTGAGAAAAAACGCATATTTTGAAGAAAAAAAGTCAAATTCTGAGAAAAAAGTCAAATTTAAGATGCATTGTGGGACATGTAGTTTATGGACATCGTGCTTCTGTAAATCGGCATGTAACTGTATAATAAACATTACATTCTTTCAAAGCTCTTGCGGGGCCGCATTAAATGAAGTCGCTGGCCGGATTTGGCCCCCGGGCCTTGAGTTTGACCCCCCTGCTTTAATCCTTTTGTATTGAATTTAAAAGCCACAATTGGTGTGAATTTTCTACACATTTTGACACCAACGCATCGCATACATAACACCCTGCATCACAACAACACACACCGATGCGACTGGAGCCCCTTTCACGACACTATTATTTGATTTTAAGTGTGGATATGTTTAGAGTCTAAATCCTCTCCCTGAAACCCTCTGTCCGTCACGAGGCTTTTTATCCAAATGTCCTCGCCCGAATCTCCTGCTTCACTGAGACTAACTGATGTCTGAGGATATAAACAGCTGACCTCTTCTCTACCTTCAGGCTAAATCTGCTTCACGGCTCCGGTTACACAGAGCGTATAAAACGCCGCCGTCATTCAGACACGGCAACACACACTTGATTTAATCGATTAACGACTTTTCCTCCACATTTGGATTCGAACACACGCGGCTCTGTGTCGTGACGTTATGCAAAGTATTTATATATAGTTATATTTGGGGATTTCTGAAGTCTTGAGTTCAATTAGCGGATTTTCCTTGGATAATTTTTATTCATTTTTCTTTCCGGTTTATATAATTTCAAGTACTAATAATTGAAATTGAATGATCTTCTCTTGTTTTAGCTTTCTGATCCAATGTTTGGGTTCATGCGGATACAAATAATTACAAAGGCCAGGGCGGAGAACATTATTTGAGACTTAACAATCTTGAATTTTTAGATAATTTTAACAGAAATGTGGGATTTCTTTCTTGTAAATACATTTTTTTTTTTTTTTAAATAGGTAACTTTACCAGGAATATTTTATATAATTTCAGAGAATTATAAAATAATTTTCCTGCTTATAAAAACAAGAAACTTGGCATTTTTCTTGGTTTTTTTTTAATGTTAAATATAAACCATATCTTGGTTTTATATTCTCAACACTTCGCCCGGCTCCTTCATTTAAATGTTTAAACCCACAATGCCTTGTCTTTATCCTTGCTTTCATGACTGGTTAAATATATTAATATACATTTCCTGGATCAGCCACAGTTTTATTATCCAGACTTCGGTTGTCGTTGTTTTTTTGTATCAGAGCCCTTTAGATTTTATTTAAAATGTAACTCTTCCTCCTCCTTCTCCATTTTGCCTCCTTAAATCAAAGAGGGGACAAAACACTTCACCTAAACATCTTCTCTCTTTCTGCTAACCTTCAGAAAATAAAACGACATAAAATAATCTGTGCTTCGTAAGGCCGGGCAGTGGAGAGCTAACAGGCTATGGCTAACAAAAGGCTAAGGCTAGCCACCAGACTGCCAAACAAGGCAAACAGTGAGCCAGCTGGAGCTAGCTGACTGATTTAAAAGTTTGTAAAAAGGTGACACCTAAACACAAATATAAAGCTGTCTAACAACTAACCCGTGGTTATTAGCCAGCTGACAGGCACAGAACTAGCACGCTAACACAGCTAGCTAAGATCGTTAGCCAGCTAACAGGTAGATGCTTCAGTTTGGATTTAATTGTGTATTTTTTTTAAGTTAAAAGTAGAAACAAATGCCCCAAACTGAAGCGTAACAAAAGAGGATTTCATAAAGATATGACGAGACAAAGATTATTTTAGTTTTACAAGGAAATATCAGACGTTTATGTAAGTAAAGCACGTTAAATATTACTGTCCGCAGATATGACCTTGTAAGACTAAGAGGATAAAAAGTAGTTTTTGGTGTCGATTAATCACTAAATAGATTCTGTGTTAAAAACATTAAAAAAGCCTTGTTCCCTCCGTCAGCACCATGTTTATGTGTTTGAGTGTTTGGAGCTACAGAGTGATTGTCGTGTGGTCACTTCCTGTTTCGCTGCTCGCTCACAATGTGTCTTTTCTTTTTTCTGAACGCACCCCAGTTTATCCTCCGGAGCGAGGCTTCACATCGCAGCCAGAAACCCAGACGACGCTTCGTCTCCAGCGTTTAGAGAAACTCCTCAAAAATCTGGACTTTTTTTTTTATTTCAATCCCTCGGGGTGCGTTCCACTCTCAGCTGACCAGTTTCGGCAGCACCGTTCTCGGCTGAATGTTCCCGTTGGCGTCGGTAATCGCCGCCAAATTAGTCCTGGTTTTGGAGGAGGAGGAGACGGGGACGGTGGTGGAGGAAGTGGTTGTTGTAGCGAGTTTGGAAATGGAGGTTATGGCGCTTTTCCCGACGGGCGTTTTATCAGAAATCCCCGCCGTCGTCGTCGTTGTCGGTGGTTTCGGGAGTCTTCTCCTGAGCCACGGATGCCTCAACGCTTGACTCGGAGTCATCCTGAGCGCCGGATCCCACTCGAGACACTGTTTCAGGAAGTCAAGAAACAAGGGATCGTCACATCCTTTTAACGCCGTGCTGAACTCTTTGCTTCCCGGCGTTCCTCTGACTTTCCCTCTCCGCGATCGCCCCGCGTTCAGAACCGTGGTGCCGTCGGGCAGCGTGGTGACGGTGCAGTACCGCGGGAAACCTTTGGAGGAGACGAAGTTCTTGGCCCTCTTGGAGGCGTCCAGGAGCTTCTGCGCCGGCATGCCGAGCAGCTCCATGATGCAGGACAGCTGGTCGGACTCGTCCTCGCCCGGCAGAAGAGGGTAACCCGTCAGCAGCTCCGACAGGATGCAGCCCAGAGACCACATGTCGATCGGCATCCCGTACCGAGAGCCTGAGGAGAGAGAGGGGAAGGATATAGATTAAACCGGCATAATTAAGCATCCTTAAAACTGGCCCGATTCTGTAGTGTGGTATATCAACCCAGTCTCACGGCATTTCGTGTTGTAGTCACAAAATTAATTTAATCTATTGATTCGTGTTCACCAACACGATTATCCCCTTTTTTTCGTGTCACACAGAACAATTTTAAAAGCAATCTATTTCTATTGGTAGTGTGTTTCGTGCCTGCACCACGTCTTTTTGTCCGTTCGGGTCTTGGAAGACCGGAAGCTGTGTGGTTCATAAAAACATGTTCTTACTCAATATCAAGCCACGATTATTGTTTTTATTTTAAAATCGTATAATTTCTGACTTTTTTAAATCTTTTTTTCCTTCTAATTTGTTCTTCTTTTCTAAATAACACACTGTTATTTACTCACCAATAACACACAATTATCCTTGTTTTTATTTATTTGTTTAATTCCATAATCTCTGGCTTTTTTGGCGTCCGTCAGGAACTGAATTTCAAAATAAAAATAAATCGGAAAACAGACGTTTTTTTCTTTTTTTGCTTAAAAGGTCAGACGTTTAGGATGGCCAAAGACACTACACTACCCATAATCCCCAGCTATCGTTTAGGACTACTGTCCTCGTGATTAATCTTCAAGCTCTGGGATTGGATGTTGGAGTGCGCCAAGGTTACGCCGAGCGTCAAACAGCTGTTTGAAATGGAACGAAACAACGCCAGACTATCCAAAACTGGAATCGAACGCCCCCGTTTTCACATAATTTTACAGCATATTGCTATATTATTTCAGACTCAGTATTTACATTCTTATATTCAAAGAAAATCAGTAATATCTTTAAAAACTCCAAGTCCTTTTATATCAGCTGTGCACCGTTATGGTGTAAATATAACCTAACTAACCTATCTACGAATTAGATCAAATGTAAAAGTCACCCGAATTAGTGTTGATACTGCAAGGAGAAATTGAAGATGTTGTTTAATTGTTGATATATTTATGATCCACGTCAAGTATTCGGTTTCGGCGGCATTGCTTCCAGTTTTTCCAAAAGGTCTTCTCATCAGGGCTCTATAAATAAAGAACTACGGCAGATCTGTAATATGTAATGCAGCCGAATCGTGTATTACAATGCCGTTATGTGATGACTTTCAAAGAGAAAAGCAAGAACACTCGGGATAAAATATATTTTTCTTTTTTCAAAAAAGGTTTTTCGGATTTCATATCGCATTAACACCATATCCCTACATGCATTGCGGCTAATACATCCAATCAGCGAGCTTA
>CALSBZ010041607.1:25783-38142 GCA_943591055.1 Gobionotothen gibberifrons
GAACCTCCGTTTATTTACGTTCTTCACAGGAGTCAGTTACAATCAGAGGTAACAATATGCTTGATTATTAATCAACATATAATGGGGACAGCACGTCTTATATTGATTACATTATCCAGCTTTTAGATTAGATAACCCCTCAATAACTCCTCAGACCAAAGACTTCATTCTTATAATTTAAAGTATTAAAAAAGGAGAAATTATGGTGTTTTTTAGAAGTATTTTCCTCCGTGGGGTGAGCAGGTTTGAGAGAGCCTTCAGAGAACAAGATGTGTCGATGTTCCTCCAACATACCGGAGGTCACATGACACGGGGGGGGGGGGGGGGGGGTTACGTAACGCACATATCAGCAACATGTCGAGATCCCAAAATACTGGAAAGTGTCCGAGCCTCTCCGTGTGTTCATAGAGAGAGATAATCAGGGACAAGTATTTACACCGACTGATTATTGATAATATTATTACGTCCCTCCATATGGGAAAGATATTTTTAAATGTGCATGTGAGGTTTAACCCTTGAGCCTCACAAGGGGCTTTTTAATATACATTTCGGAGATTTATTATGTTATTTTCGGACTTTTCTACACGTCATTTTCTGATGGTTTTCAACTGAATTTTTTTTGCATTATTTCAAAAGTATTTCATGATTTTTATGACTTTTTTTTAAACCTAATTTTCAGACAAATTCTCATATAATTGTCTGAAATGTTCTGACATATTTCAGATTTTTCTGACATTTCTTTAACATAATTTTCTGTCATTTTTCACATTATTCTGGGCGACTTTTCCTATAATTTTCTGACTTCAATTTCAGACGAATTACATAATTTCTCTGATATGTTTTTACATTATTTCCTGACATTTCTTTGTTACCATTCTTTAGCATAATTGTTTTGACTTTCACATCATTTTCTGCAATTATTTACTATTTAGTCCTATTTTAGCTCTGTTCCTCTCCTGTGAGGTTAACACAGCGGGGTTAAAGGTCAGAGGTCACAGAGGACCATTATCTTAATACCGAGTGATAAAACGTGTCGTACTTTGACCGACTTTCCTTTGTCTTTATCGGCTTCTACTTCAGACGGAGCCTCTCAACACTCTCTTCTCTCTTTAAGGTAATCAGGACACACTCAGTGTTTCACCAGACCAAACAAACTACATATTTAAACATCATTTTCTGGTATCTTGCGTCCCTCACTTGCGTCGTTTCCCTGCGACTAGCCCCTCCCACCAAGGAAGCAAGGAGAGACGCAAGGAAACCACGAGAAGCAGGGGAATGAGTTTTAAGAGCAATGGGACGTCCTTTCCTCCGGAGCGTCACGTGAAGCGACGTCCGTTTGTGATGACGCCGCACAGCTGATCGTCTGACAGCAGCCAGATCAGTGCATGCGCTGCATCGTCCAATCAGTGAGCGATACACAGTAAGGGGGCGGGGCGAGTGTCTGAGGATTTTACCGGAGGATGGTCTGGTGGTTCCTCAATTATCGCTCCTCGCTCCTCCGGCACAAATAAGGCCACTGGGACGCTAGGGATGCATATCGTTGACTTTTTTACGATACCGATACCACTGAACGATACCGATCCTCAACCGTTACATATCGTGATACTTTGAAAATGTATCATCCCACAATTACTCCCATGAACCGCTTTACGATATAGTTAACATGTCAAATGAATATTAAATTCAATTGTGGGACTTCTTGGACCTTTTAGTTCTGAACAAACAATGAAAAATACATACAAAATATGAAGAAAACCGATTATGGAATATCTTTTATAACACCCGCCATCAGGTGTGCCGCGTGAATAGCACTTCAATGCAAACAGACCGTTATAGCACCGTTATAATTAACGTTAAACCTGAGATTCGACTAGAGAACAAATAAATAATAGAATAAAGGTCATGAGATCTCGGCATTGCACAAACCAACAAATCTCATCTTTAAAATCAACCTTCACTGGTGAGAGAAAACAAATCCCATCACAGTTCATTTGTGGGACTTTTACCTTTCTAGTGTTGAACAAACAATGAGAAATACATTAAATATGAAGAAAAACGATTATGCAATCTAATTTATAACACCCGCCATCACGGGCCACGGACTCACTTTTAAAAGTCCCTATGGGACGGTACTCAAGATGGCGCTGACAAAATCAACTTCCGGTGAGACCGAGACCGAGGAGCGAGGAAATGAAAAATGAGAGAAGTGAATCACAGCCCACGCACCCAGGAAGTGCGCCGGACTCTGAGGAAAGTATTCGTTGTGGCCAAACGGCGGTACTACACTTCCGTATCAGTCGCTGGGCCCGGAAACACTTTTTCCCATTGACTAACATTTTTAAACTGAATAAACTACCCAGTATGAACACTTGTATAGCCCTTATTAAAAACATTCGGTCCTCAAGTTGTAGAAATGTGCTAATAACGTTATTCTGAGAGTTATTTCCCTCTGCATTATGAACGCGCACCTAACCCACGGGACCGCGCCGCCCGGCACGTTCATGTGAGCAACTCTCATAGGAATGAACGAGGCCTCCAGTTCTTATTATACATCCATGGGTTAGACTGACAGATGGTCTCTTCCTCTAATCTGTAATCCTGCTCACACACTCTCACTGTCAAAGATCTACGTACAAGAACAGCTAATCAATACATGTTCTAAAGTGAAGCTTCGCTCAGAAACTCAGACTGCAGCCGGAGAAAACCAACACGCCCTGACGTCCTGCCGAATAGATAACAGCTGATTCACAGAGTGGAGAATGAGTTGATTGATTTACTTTTCAATGATTTTTTTCAGTATTTTAAGCCAGATTTCAGTGACTTTTTCATAACTTTATAAATAATAATAATAACATCTAAACATGTGATTGTTGTCAAGTTACTTTATGGGCCTAGAAATAGCAAAAAGTCAAATTCAATGAGTTTACAAGTTTATTATGACGACGAAAAACCCCAAAAATCCGACTCACCGGGTCAGAACTTCTCTATTAAACAAATTAAAAAATGTAACTAATATACTCTAATTAGAAATATAAGGTTCATACACATTTTGATGACTTTTCCATTACTTTTTTCAGTATTTTAGGCCAGATTTGATGACCTTCCTTTGACTTTTCCACAGATTTTCCATGACTTTTGCATGAATTGTCCAAGCCTTCTCTACCATGCCTTGTCCACCACTCTTTCATGACCCTCCCATGACTTCTAGCCAGATTTCCATTACCAAAACACGTTGTTTTTTTGAGGGTCTAAGGATAGAGGGTCTAAGGACAGAGAGTCTGAGGACAGAGGGTCTGAGGACAGAGGGTCTAAGGACAGAGGGTCTAAGGACAGAGGGTCTAAGGATAGAGGGTCTAAGGACATAGGGTCTGAGGAGAGGGTCTAAGGACAGAGGGTCTGAGGACAGAGGGTCTGAGGACAGAGGGTCTGAGGACAGAGGGTCTGAGGACAGAGGGTCTAAGGACAGAGGGTCTAAGGACAGAGGGTCTGAGGAGAGGGTCTAAGGACAGAGGGTCTAAGGACAGAGGGTCTGAGGACAGAGGGTCTGAGGACAGAGGGTCTGAGGACAGAGGGTCTAAGGACAGAGGGTCTGAGGAGAGGGTCTGAGGACAGAGGGTCTGAGGACAGAGGGTCTAAGGACAGGGTCTAAGGACAGAGGGTCTAAGGACAGAGGGTGTCGTATTGTCATACTGATATTCTGTACAAACTGTGAAGTCCACTGAGACAAATGTAACATTTGTGATATTGGGCTAAATAAATAAACATTGATTGATTGGTTGATTGATTTCAAGACAGCTAGCAATCAGATCGTATAGAATTAAAGCAACTAATCACTAAAAACATGATTGCAAAAACTCTCCAGGCCTGTAAATAACCATTTTCAAAGACTTCACCAGGTGTTTTCAGAAACCATGCAAAAGGTCAAACAAAACAAAGTAAACTAATATACTCTAATTAGTGTACCGTAAATATAATGATAAATACAAGGTCCAAGGTACACATTTTGGCTAAAAGGACTTTCATGACTTCTCTACGGCTTTTTCAGTTTCTTAAGACCCTTCCCATACATTTAGACCTCATCCCCACTTCGAGTTCTAACCGGTTACCTTGGCGACACACTTTACCTCACATTGACTATATACAGTATTGATTGTCCTTCCTCCTTATCTTCCAACCATTTAGACGCAGACTTGCATTTCCCCGTAACGATGTTGCTTAGCAACCGGCGTAAACGGAGCTTCGCGCGCTATCAAGCAGTGAGCGTGCGATGTCCTGTTCAGATGACGTCAAACCCAACGGGATGCCATAAATAAACTACACAGAATCACACTACACACCTACGCAATGATTACATTCAGGTAGACTGTAGAACACAACCTCTTTGGACCATTTATATACTTATTGAAAACAAGATACAACATGTAATACCTTGGAAAATACTTTTTAATAGCCTTCATTTTCGCTAAATTGATTCATCAACTTTTAATACTTTTGAAGACCCCGCGGACACCCTGACTTTTTTTCCGTATTTTAGGTCAGATTTTCATGACCTTCCTTCGACTGTTTCCCCACATTTCCATGACTGTTGCCTTCCCTTTTTTTTGACTTTTTTAGACCAGATATCCAAAGACTTTTCCGCCACCTTGCCATGACTGTTCCATCATGACTTCCTCGTGACTTTTGGCCAGATTTCCACGACGAAACATGCGGTCGTTATTAATTGTTTCCTCTTTCAAGACAGCTAGCAATCAAACCGTATACAACTAAAGCAACTACATGTAATCAGCAAAAACATGGTTGCATGAACAACTTCTACATTTCTGATGGTTTTCATGTAATTTTCTGACATTTTCTTTAACATAATTTTCTGACATTTTTCACGTTATTTTGGAAGACTTTTATTTTAATTGTCGGAATTTTTTGTACACCAATTTCAGACATATTTCATAATTGTTAGGACATTTCTTTGCCAAATTTTCTGAAATGTTTCATATAATCTCCGGACATTTCTGACGGTTGCATGAAAAACTTCTCAGGCCTGTAAATAATGATTTTCAAAGGCTTTCCCAGGTGTTTCATGACTATAGGAACTGCTCAGTCTATTGAACTGTTTATATCTCAGCTAAAAAAAGCACCTGGCTTTTAACACTAGTTGAACATAACATTTTGAGATTTGTACGTGATTATGTGTTTCTAGTTATTGTGCTTTTTATCTTGTATTATTTTACTCCTATTGTGTTATTAACTGAGGTGGTTTTAAATGTGCTATATAAATAAATAAAGATTGAGATTGAGATGGGAGAAAGCTCCAGTGTGTCTCCGGCTGTAACTCAGTGAGGCCTCCTTTCTTTAGCTCCTCCACAGAACCATACTGTACTCTGCACTGTACGGGACACACGCGGTGTTCCTGACACATGCAGAGTGGAAAGCTCGGTGGTGAATGTGAACCCGACACCAAACTGGGAATGTCAGAGCGCCCGGCACGTTGCTCGACAGGATTTGGAACGGTAGGGGGGGGGGGGGAAATCTGAAGCAGCAACGTGAGCTCAGCGAGTCAGAAGAAACCCTCCGGAAAAATACGTGTTTAAACGTCTTTTACGACCACCGTTTTTATTAAGTTGGAACCGGTTTTATTAAGTTGGTTCTCACATGCGTTGGTATATATGGTGTAAACAAAAAATACAATTATTATAAAAGCTATTTAAAAACAAGGATAATATATACACAAATATATATGTGAGATATAATGGAATATGGTAAATACTATATTCAAAGTGGAGAGCTGTGCAGGTTAACAACCTCATATTGTTTGCATGTATTTAAATTAAATGAATACACACACACACACACTCTAATGTGAAGCTTCACTCAGAAACTCAGACTGCAGCCGGAGAAAACCAACACGCCCTGACGTCCTGCCGAATAGATAACAGCTGATTCACAGAGTGGAGAATGAGTTGATTGATTTACTTTTCAATGATTTTTTTCAGTATTTTAAGCCAGATTTCAGTGACTTTTTCATAACTTTATAAATAATAATAATAACATCTAAACATGTGATTATTGTCAAGTTACTTTACGCGCCTAGAAATAGCAAAAAGTCAAATTCAATGAGTTTCCAAGTTTATTATGACGACGAAAAACACAAAAAATCGGACTCACCGGGTCAGAATTTCTCTATTAAACAAATACAAAAATGTAACTAATATACTCTAATTAGAAAAATAATAATAAATACAAGGTTCATACACATTTTGATGACTTTTCCATTACTTTTTTCAGTATTTTAGGCCAGATTTGATGACCTTCCTTTGACTTTTCCACAGATTTTCCATGACGTTTGCATGAATTGTCCAAGCCTTCTTTACCATGCCCTTTCTCTGTATTTCATTCCAGATTTCCAAAGACTTGTCCACCACTCTTTCATGACTCTTTCATGACTCTTTCATGACTCTCCCATGACTTCTAGCCAGATTTCCATTACAAAACATGTTGTCTTTCAAGACAGCTAAATAATAATACACACAAACACTACAACACCTCTGATGTGCAATAGCTGTATATCCAGCATTATAATTAGTATTATTACTGGCTGCTGGGTTAGACAATTCAATTTAATAAACCAGTAAATAATGCAATATATACTTCCACTTCTACTACGGTCACCTGGCTGCTATAATAATAATAATAATATATTTTATTTATAAGCGCACTTTTCATTTGCGTAAACAAAACTCAAAGTGCTACAAAATTAAAAAGGACAAAATTAAAAATCACTCTACTTCATACTAAGAATTAGGGCTGCACGTTATATCGTGTCGTTACGATAATCGCGTTACGCATTGGCATCGCAGGACGTGGAAATTTTTTTTTTAGATTTCTTTATTAATTTTTTTAGGACGTGCGATATCAAGTAGGTAAATTAACTCAAACACGTCATGTTACAATTATTTTGCTGCTTGCTACAAAAGGAAAACTTGCACGGCTCTCATGTCAGGGGTCCTTGAGTGAGTGAGTGACAGCTATCCACCAATCACAACCATTCTTGATCCGATCACAGCAGGATAACCGAGCTAGCTCAGCTTGTTGCTCTGATAACTTAACATCCAGACGCCCGTGACTAAAATCCTTCATCCGGTTAAATATTGTTAAAAAAATACCAATTGTATCTTTAAAGTTCAAGAAAGGATGGTTTGCGGACAACAACAAAAAAGATGGTATTTTCTTCAATTCCTGTATTTTTTCATATCGCAGGGGAAGAAAATATCGCAATGTCATATTTTGATATTTCTTGCTTTTTACTTTTGCTTTATCGTGGTCAGTTTGGGCCGTAGAGAGGTCTTCTGATTCTGGTTGTTATTGGACGTTGTCCCACTGTAACGGCATTAAGTGAAATCAGGAGGCCTCCGTGTGTTTCACATTAAGGGCTTTGGAGGTTGTTAAATTGTGTCTGGTACGTATGCAGATTACTGGTATCAACATCCAGGGTGATTTCTTTTAGGGCTCCTTGGATTAAAATGAAAGTGAGAAAAGCAGGTTTTTTCTCTTCTTGTCTGCTTTCTAGGATTTGTTTTACCGTGAAAACCACAACTATCACAAGCAGCTTTATCGGTGAAGCTTAGCTAGTTTGATTAAGATAAGAACATATTAAAAAGACGGTTTCATTTAGGGCTGAAACAACGACAGCTGCTTGAAAACGTTTGTAAAAACTGAGCTGCAAAATTCTACTTTTCTGCACAATCACTTTTTCACTAGAATATATTTTTCATATTTCTGCACTTGTTTTGTGACTGTTATGCAAATTAACCTAAATACTACATTTTCCATCTAGATTAACATTGTTTGATTACTTGAAAAGAGCCAAGTAACCAAGTAAGAAGAGATTGGGGACAAAAACTGCTCAAATAAATCTCTTTTACTTAATATTTGTGATGAAATCGGCTGTTTTTGGTGGATATTTAACAGCTATTTAGTTGGTTATTGTCAACATCTGTGCATTAAACAATAGTTTGCTGTAAAGTGTGGTGACAAAATGGAAAATAAAAACTGCAGCCTGAGGTCGCAAACTGTCTACAGCTCAAATAAAACAGCAGCTACAGATTGCACGGACAAAGATAAAGAATTGTAAGTAACCTTTAGTGCTGAGGGCAACATCCAGCATGGACGGGTTATTCAACTTCATGATAGTGATCAAAACCAAGATAAAAAAGTGTGTAAAGACTTCATTAATAAGTGTGAGTAAAGTAAGACTATTGTAAGCATATACTATGATGAAGCTTGAACTGGCACAATAGATCCTGAAGGACTAAAAAACAACAATATTAACAGAGCAAGCTAACGGTTAGCTAATAATGCTAAGTCTGCACATGTATGCGAGTATTCTGAATATTTAGAATTCAAAATACTATTCTTTGAGCTACGATAATAAATGAATGGATGTAAACCAAATTATTTTTAGACATGTAAAACAAACGTGTGGTAAACAAGGAATATAGCCGAACAAAAATCTGAGTGAAATTGGGACAAATGTAGGATATTTTTGGTTTTATATCCCAAAAAAGAGGCGCGGCCCAGATTGTTTTGGCAGTCTGGATGCTTCATTTTTCTCTTGAGTAGCATCTACAAGCATTTACATCCAATAATCAATAAACAAACTACAATAGAACGGATTAAAATCATTGATTAATATGCAAGAATTAATCTTTAAATATATATATTTAGAAAATAAAACAACCTATCAATTTTGACTTATTTTTTAAATATTTTTAACACTTTTCCAATCCGATTCAAAGCGTACTCTGTATTCGTATAATTCTTCCAGCTGTACACTTTCCTGCTGAATGTATTTACTGCTTACCGTGTATATATAATATCTTATTTATATCTACTAATTGATGTTTGTTTTTGCACTGCTGTTAAGATGCTTAACTGCACTTTGTTGTCTGTGCAGCGATAATTAAGGTGAATCTAATCCACTTAATTTAATCAGTGCTAGCTAAGGCTACCTAATGGCGGGGAATTACAGCTTGTCTTACATTTGACGCAAGGAACAATTAGTTTAAATCACATTTACCTACAATTTAAAGCATCGTCAATATATCACATTTTAATCTGTATTCCTGTTATTACACAAAGGTATAACAGCCTGATTGATACTGGATTATTTAGGCTGATTTCAACATTAAAATATAGCAGAAATAGCTTCCATTTTTTGTTATTCATCACTAGAAAAAAGGCAATAAGAATAATATAAAACTGACGTATAATATGAGCTCTGCCAATAAATCGACAGAAAAGCAGTAAGCATATATATTTAAATATTTCATCATAAATGCAGTCATTTCTCAAGCAAAAACTGTGAAAATGTGCGTTTTTTTGCCTCACAAATTAGAGAAATAACTGCTTTTTTTGTTATATACCATTTTGAATACTACATTTTGTGTTTTTAAGGATTCTAGTTGATCAAAACAAGATTTTTGAGGACAAAATAATCATTAGTTGCAGCCTTAGGCTATAACTGCTAAATACAAACGGACTGTAACCAAATAAACATTATATATTTACATTTAAATGATGATGATTCACTACAGCACTTTATAAATACCATTTAACATGCTAAAACCCTATTTTAAAAAGGGTTACATCGATTTAATAAAGCTGTAAACCAACAAGCTAACACAAAGCTACAGCATGATTATTAACTTATAATAGCCTCATAGCAACATTAGCATGTCTGTCAAGCTAATACAATAACAAAGGGTGTTTTTTAAAGACCTGACAGCTATAATAACCCCATTATTACACATTGTACTGACTTTAAAAACAGCCAAAGAGAAAGCAGCTGACCTCTGACTGAACTGAAGCTTTATTTCTGTCTGTCGAGCTGGAGGCCAGAAATGTACCCAGCAACTGAGAAAAACACACACACAAAACCGCATCTAACGTGACACAAAGAAGCTAAAAACACCTATTAATGGAAATCAGGAGACAAACAGAGATGTAATAGTGTAATAAAGCAGTATTATCAAGTGAAATACAGGCAGTAAACACACCACAGCCCCAGGAAGTGCATTTAAATGAAGCTGATTTCCGTAGTGGCCAAACGGTGGTACTACAACTTCCGTGTCAGACACCGGGTCCACAAATACCCCATTATTGACTTACATTGGGAAAGAAACGTCTGTAAATAAGCGTATTATTGTTTTTAATAAACTACCTACAGTGCTACAAACACTTGTGTAGCCCTTATTTTATTTTAGGGTCTAAAGTTGTAAATATAATCTTTTTTAGTATTCAATTTATTCAATATTTTCGTTATATTTTGTATTATTTAGATACTATAGTGATATATGTCCTTTGTATATACTTGCTGCTAATGTACATTTTTATTTCATATAATTACCGTGTATGTTGATTTTTATTTAATTATATTTGTCTCTTTAAAAATGTCCTAGAAAACTCAACTGCGCATGCTCCGTGGGCCCACATACGGGTACTTTTGCTCTCCACGGTCAGCCATTTTGGCTCAAAGCGCCACACATAGGAATGACCGGAGCCCCGCCTCCAGCTCTTTATAAATCCTCGGTTAGCTGCTGTCACTTATCATCTGTTAAAAATAAACCCGACACACAGGGCAGGAAAACGGCTTTGTGTTTCTACGAACAACCGCTTCTTTTAAAATAACATAAACATAACACATAACGTCACAACAAGCAGAGGCATATATATATACTGTTTATATCCTAGCTTCCCCTCGAGTGTTTTTATCCGCTGCCGACGTATGACGTTCACATTTACGTTGTATTTTTAAATGAGAACCGGGGGGGGGGTATCGGCGGTGTCTCCCCTTGACTATAGTCAGGTTTAGGTGCCCTAAGGCCGGGTACAGAGGCTGTGCTTACCCGTCGGGAGGACCGAGGTTCCGGGCTTCTTGGTTAACATGGCGGCCGCTCCTATCCCTCTCCTCTGGACTCAGACGGACAGGATTCCTCCTCCTCTTCCTCCAGCAGCTCCTCCTCTTCCCCCTCCTCTTCCTCCTCCCTTCCCCCTCCTCTTCCCGATCCCCTGGAGCTTAAATTTAAATATATATCAAGTCAAAAAGTCAGTCAACTTTATTGTCTATCAGAAATACCGTTTCCCACAATCCCGAATACAAAAACAAATATGTATAAAAATATGTAGGCCTAAGCAAATATGTATTTAGGCCTCTATATACATATTTGCATATATGTAGACACATTTATACATATGCACACATTAAGACCTAAATAAAAGCACGACAATCAATATATAAAAATAACAGTCACTTCAATATCTTTGAAAATGTAGATTAGTGCAAGACTGTCCATAGCATAACAGAAAATCTGATAATTCAGAAAAAGATTATCCCAATTTAATTGTGTTTACATTTATTTAATTTATATTTAATTTAATTTACTTTACATTTAATATTATTTACATTAAGAACACTTAATAAGACAAGATATAGCCTACTTACTATTATCCCAAATATGACGAGTTTTCATTACAGCAGCATGTTAAACAAAGGCATTGCACATCATAATATTTCACATTTAAACAAATATGTATCCCAATTGAATATGAAATAAATTCACTGGTTAAAAAAATTAAGGATTCTTTTTGGCTATTTGATTTCAACCACATTTGTAAATGAGCACGATAGCTATTTTCAGAATATTAATACATATTACTATTCAGTTTTATCAACAACACATGCATGTAAGAGCATTTTTACTTATAATTTGTCAATATGGAGCCAATTTAGTACTTCATAATCCTATAGCAAGGGTTTTTAGTAACTATGAGTATTAAATAAATGTAGTAAAGTCAAAAGTACAATATTAATCTTCAAAATGTGGTGCAGTACAACTATAAAGTATAGCATAACATGGGAGAATTCAAGTACTAGTATGTCAAAATGCTACTTAACTTAGTTACTTATAGCTATTTTCATATTGTTTTACAGATGTTATCAACAACAAATACATGCAAGTGTAATTTCATCTTGTTATTTGTCAACATGGATCCAGTTTACTTCAAATGTACTTGCATCATGTCATATATCATGTGTTTTTATAGTAGTGAAGTAAAAAGTACATTATTAGCCTCCAAAATGTGATTGGAGACTATAAATTAGAATAAAATGGAAATATGATGGTAGGGGATGTCAAAAAGTACCACCCCCAACACAAACAAACTCACCATGCGTTGTATGGATCTTCTAAAAGCCTTTTATTATTCTTTACAAACAAATGGCATTTATCAAACTGTAGGTAACCATAGCAACAACACTGATGATGCTAACGACGACAAGTAGCAACAGCAATTTGTAACTACAA